>CAUYLG010046285.1:0-131929 GCA_963573385.1 Cacajao melanocephalus
AGGAAGGTAGGTAGGAAGGAAGGTTTACAAAATAACCAGAAAACAAGTAACAAAATATCAGTAACAAGTCCTAATGTATCAATAATAACCTTGGATACAAATTGACAAAATTTTCCAACTAAAAGACAGAAAGTGGCTGAATGGCTAAAAAGACCCAATCATATGCTGCCCACAAGAAGCTCCCTTCACCTATAAAGACACACATAGACTGCAAGCAAAGGAATAATAAAAGATATTTCATGCAAACAGAAACTAAAGAAGAACAGGAGTAGCTATACTTATCAGATAAAATATAACTTTAAGTCAGAAATTATTTTTTAAAAAAGACAAAGAAGATCATAGATCATTATATAATGATAAAGGGGTCAATACTGCAGAATAATTTAACAACTTTTTAAATATATACATTCAACACTGAAGCAACTAAGTATATAAGACAAATATTAACAGGGCTAAAGGGATAGATCTGCCATAAAACAGTAACAGCAGGGGACTTCAAAATCTCACTTTCAGCAACAGACAGATAACCCAGGAAGAAAATCAACAAACAAATATTGGAATTAAACTACACCGTTTGTTTTCTGAGATAAAGTTGCACTCTTGCTGCCCAGGCTGGAGTGCAATGGCACTATCTTGGCTTACTGCAACCTCTACCGCCTGGGTTCAAGTGATTCTCCTGCCTCGGCCTCCCAAGTAGTTAGAATACAGGCATGCACCATCACACACGCCTAATTTTTGTATTTTTAGTAAACACAGGGTTTCACTATGTTAGTCAGGCTGCTCTCAAACTCCTGACCTGAGGTGATCCACCCACCTCGGCCTCACAAAGTGCTGGGATTACAGGCTTGAGCCACCATGCTTGGCCTAAACTACACTCTAAACCAAATATACCTAACATATTTACAGAGCATTCCACCCAACAGCTGCAGAACATGCATTCTTCTTAACAGCCCATGGAACATCTACAGGAACAACCATATGTTAAGCCAAACAAGTCTTAACAAATTTTGAACAACTGAAATCATATCAAGTATCTTTGCTGACCACAATGCAATAAAACTAAAAATCAATAACAGGAGAAACTTTGGAAATTATTTAACTAAATGGAAATTAAACAACTTGCTTGTGAAAAACCAATGAGTCATTGAAAAAAAATTAAAAGGATTAAGGAGAAATACCATATGATTATTTCAACAGATGCTGAAAATGTATGATAAAATTCAACATCCCTCATTGTAAAAATCCTCAACCATTTGGACATAGAAGGAACATACCTCAATAAAATAAAGCCCATATGCGACAGACCCACAGCCAACATAATACTAAATGATGAAAAAATGATCTTTTTCTCTAAGATCTGGAACAAGACAAGGATACCCACTTTCACCACTTTTATTCAACATAGTACTAGAAGTTCTAGCCAGAGTAATTGTACAAGTGAAAGAAATAAAGGGCTTCAAAACTGGGAAAAAGGAAGTCAGATTGTTCTTGTTGGCAGATAACAAGAACATACATAGAGAAAAGCCTAAAGACTACACTAAAAACAAACTGTTTGAACTTATAAATGAATTTAGTAAAGTTGCAGAATACAAAATCAATGTATGAAAATAGGTGGTGTTCATATATAGCAATAGAAAACAATCTGAAAAACAAAGCTAGAAAATAATTCCATTTGAAATAGCTACAATGAATAAAATAAAATACCTAGGAATAAACTTAACCAAGAAAATGAAAAATTTCTACTAAACATAATGAAAGAAATTAAAGAGGGAGCAAATAAATGGAAACATATACTGTGTTCATGGATTGGAAGAATTAATATTGTTAAAATGTCCGCAATACCTAAAGTGATATACAGATTCAATGCAATCGCTATCAAAATACTAATGACATTCTTCACAGAAATAGGAAAAAATCTTCAAAAATTCATACAGAAATGTAAAAGACCCCAGGTAGCCAAAGCAATCCTGAGCACAAAGAACAAAGCTAAAGGCATTACACTACCTGTATTAGTCCATTCTCACACTGCTATAAAGAACTACCTGAGACCAGGTAATTTATGAAGAAAAGAGGTTTAATTAACGCACAGTTTCACAGGCTTAACAGGAAGTATGACTGGGAGGCCTCAGGAAACTTGCAATCATGGCAGAAGGTGAAGGGGAAGCAAGCACATCTTACCATGGCAGAGTAGGAGTGGTGGGAAGGGATGTGCCACACACTTTCAAACAACCAGATCTCATGAGAACTCACTAACTATTTTGAGAACAGCAAGGGGGAGGTCCACCCCCTATGATTCAATCATCTCCCACCAGGCCCCTCTTCTGACACATGGGATTACAATTTAAGATGAGATTTGGAAGGTGACACAGAAACAAATGATATTATTCTGCTCCTGGCCCCTTCCAAATCTCATGTTCTTCTCACATTTCAAAACAAATTATGCCTTCCCAATAGTCACACAATGTCTTGACTCATTCCAGCATTAACTCAAAAGTTCAAGTCCAAAGTCTCATCTAAGACAAGGCAAGTCCCCTCTACCTATGAGCCTGTAAAATCAAAAACAAGTTAGTTACTTCCAAGATACAATGGGGGTATGGGCATTGGGTAAATTCTCCCATTTCAAATGGGAGAAACTGGTCAAAACAAAAGGGCTATGGGGCACATGCAAGTCTGAAACCCAGAAGGGCAGTCCTTACATCTCAAAGCTCCAAAATAATATCCTTTGATACCATGTCTCACAGTCATGGCACACTGATGCAAGGGGTGGGTTCCCAAGGCCTTGGGTAGATCCACCCTATAGCACTGCATGGGGAAAGCCCTGGCTACTGCTTTCATAAGATGAAATTTAGTGTCTGTGGCTTTTCCAGGTGCATGGTGAAAGCATTGGTGGATCTACCATTGTGGGGTATAGAGGATGGGGGCCCTCTTCTCACAGTTCCACTAGGCATTGCCACAGTGAGGGAGGACTCTATGTGGAGGCCCCACCCCCACATTTCCCCTCTGTATTTCCACTGGTAGAGGTTCTCCATGGGGTTCTGCCCTTGCAGTGGACTTCTACCTAGACATCCAGGAATTTCCATACATCTTCTGAAATCTAGGCAGAGGTTCCCAAAGCTCAATTCTTATCTTCTGCATGCACCCATAGGCCCAACACCCCATGGAAGCCACCAAGAATTGGGGCTTGCACCCTATGAAGCAACAGCCCAAGCTGTACCTTGGTCCCTCTTAGCCACAGCTAGAGCTGGAGTGGCTGGGATGCAGGATGCCATGCTCCAAGGTTGCACAGAACAGCAGGGCCCTGAGACTAGCCCATAAAACCATTTTTTCCTCATAGGCCTCTGGGCCTGTGGGGGGCTGTCAGCAAGGTTTCTGACATGCTGTGGAGACATTTTCCCCATTGTCTTGGCTATTAACATTGGCTCCTCATTACTTATGCAAATTTCTGCAGCTGGCTTGAATTCCCTCCCAGAAAATGGGCTTTTCTTTTCTACCACATGGTAAGGCTGCAAATTTTCCAAACTTTTATATTCTGCTTCCCTTTTAAACATAAGTTTCAAATTCATATCATCTCTTTGTGAACACATATGACTGTATGCTATTAGGAGCAGCCAGTTTACGTCTTGAACACTTTGCTGCTTAGAAATTTCTTCTAGCAGATACCTTAAATTACCTCTCTCAAGTACAAAGTTCCACAGATATCTAGGACAGGGGAAAAATGCCACAAGTCTTTTTGCATAAACTTTGCTCTAGTTCCCAATAAGTTCCTTATCTCCATCTGAGACCACCCCAGCCTGGTGTCCATATCACTACCAGCATTTTGGTCAAAGCCATTCAACAAGTTTTAGGAAGTTCCAAACATTCCCACATCTTCCTGTCTTCCTCTGAGCCCTCCAAACTGTTCTAACTTCTGCCCATTACCCAGTTCCAAAATTGCTTCTACACTTTCAGGTGTCTTTATAGTAATGCCCCACTTTCCTGGTACTAATTTCTGTATTAGTCCATTGTCACCCTGCTATAAAGTACTACCTGAGACTGGGTAATTTATGAAAAAAAAAGGTTTAATTGACACATAGTTCCACAGGCTTAACAGGAAACAAGACTGGGAGGCCTCAGGAAACTCACAATCATGGCAGAAGGCAAAAGAGAAGGAAACACATCTATCTTACCATGGCAGAGCAGGAGGTAGGGTAGTAGTGTCATGCACTTTCAAACCACCAGATCTCATGAGAACTCACTATCAGGAGAACAAAAAGGGGGAAGTCCGCCCTCACTATTAAATCACCTCCCACCAGGCCCATACCCTGACATGGGGGGATTACAATTTGAGGTGAGATTTGTGTGGGGACACCAAGTCATACTATATTACTACCTGACTCAAAATATACTACAAAGCAAGAGTAACTGAATGAGCATGGTACCGGCATAAAAACCAACTAGACAAATGAAACAGAATAGAGAATCCTTAAATAAATTAATGTATTTAAAGCCTACTAATTTTCAACAAAGGCACCAAGAACATACATTGGGAAAGGATAGTCTCTTTAATAAAGGGGGCTGGTAAAACAGGCAGAAGAATGAAACTGAACCCATACCTCTCACCAAATACAAAAATAAACTCTAAATGTATTAAAAACTTAAATATAAGACATAAAACTACTAAAAGAAAACATAGAGGAAATCCTTAAAGAAATTGGACTTGGCAAAGATTTTTTAGAATAAGATCTGAAAAGCACAAGACCAAAAATAGACAAATTAGATTATATCAAAATAAAAATCTGCACAGCAAAAGAAACTTTCAATAGAGGAAGAAGAAACCTAGAGAAGAGGAGAAAGTATTTGCAAACTATGCATCTGCCAAGGGGTTGATATCCAGAATATATAATGAACTCAAATAACTGAATAGCAAAAACCAAAAAATCTAATTTAAAAAAATAGGTAAAAGACTTGAATAGACATCTTTGAAAAGAAGATATACAAATGGCCAATAGGTATATGAAAAAATGTTCAGCATTACTAATCATCAGAGTAATGCATATCAAAAATACAGTGAGATATCACCTCATCCCAGTTAGAATGGCTATTATCAAACGGACAAAAAAAAAACACCAAATGTAGAACCTAAAGTACAATTTAAAATATATATATATTATATATATATAAATATTTTATATATATATTATTTATATATTTTATATATATGTATAACATATATATGTATAACATATATATATAACATATATATATAACAAAAGCTAGTGAGGATGTCAAGAAAAGGAAACTCTTATACACTGTTGATGGAAATGTACATTAGTATAGCCCTTATAGAAAATGGTATGGAGGCTCCTCAAAACGTTAAAATAGAACTACCACATGATTTAGCAATCCATTACTAGGTATACATCCAAAGAAAATCAAACCAACATGTCAAAGAGACATCTGCACATCCATGTTTATTGCAGCACTATTCACAACAGCCAAGATATGGAATTGACCTAAATTCCCACCTACAGATTAATGGGTGAATAAAATATAATATATATTAATGAAATACTATTCAGCCATCAAATAGAACGAAATCCTATCATTTGTGGCAACATGGATGAACCCAGAGCACATTGTGTTAAGTAAAACAACCCAAACACAGAAAAGCAAACACCACATGATTTTTGTCATATGTGGAATCTTAAAAAGTTGACTTCATGAAAATGGAGAAAATAGTGATTATCAGAGGCTGGGAAAGGTAAGAAGAGGGGGAAACTGGCAGAGGCTGTTCAATGAGTACAAAGCTGCAATTAGGAAGAATAAGTTTTAATGTTCTATTACACAGTAACGTCACTATAGCAAACAACAATGTAGTATGTATTTCAAAATAGCAAGATAGAGAAGATTTTGAATAGTGTCACTACAAATAAATTATCAATATTTTAAGTGATAGATATTGTAATTACCCCCAAATTGATCATTATTCTATGTACATATTCACTGAAAAAACACACTGTAGCTCATAAATATGTATAATTATTATGTGCCAATTATAAATTTAAATTTTTTAATGAAAATAAAAAGAAACATGGACTGGCAATCATAATTTCTGAAAAATAAAAATACAAGACAAAAACAATCATAAGAGATGAAGAATGTTACAAAAAAACAAGAACAATTAAAAAATCTGTCAGTCAATCACTGAGTGTATAATAAGTATAAACAGATAAATCAACAATTTTAGATATAGATCTTAACATACTTTCTTAGAGGCTAATATATCAGCCAGAAAAAATAATATGCAGTAATATCAATAACCTGAAGAATTTAAACAATAAGCTCCAACCATTAGACAATAGATAACTTTTCACCTAAAAGAGAACATTGGATCTTTATAAGCATGCCATATAATACTTAAAAAGTTAAATCTTAAAATTAGTGACTACTAACAAACAGAGAGCTTTAAAAAAAATCTCATCTCTTTGGAAATACATGTTACCAAATTGTCCCTGTGTTAAAGAGGAAAAGAAGCAATATATAGAACTGACTGGTAATGCAAACTCTGCTTTCCAGCCCTTGTAGGACATACCTAAAGCAGTACTCAGAGAAATTTTAACTTTATATTTGTCAAGATATAAGAAAGTTTAAAAATAAATTGATGAGTCATTAAACTTAAGATGTTAAGGAAAGAGCTACAGAATAAACTTAAAGAAATAAGGAAGGAAATAATAAAGACAGTGAGAAAAATAAATAAAATAGAGACCAAATATTAAATAATGAGAAAAGTAATAAAACCAAAAGTTGATTCTAGAACAGACTGATAATACTGACCAATAAAACACAGAGAGAAAAATGGAAACTAACCACAGAAATTTTAGAGAATTTAAAAAATAGTAAAACTTTATAAATAATTATATGTGAATAATTTTAAAATCTAGATGAAAAAGTTAAATTGCTAGAAAATTTTTAAATGCAAAAATTGATGCAAGAAAAAATAGAAAACTTAGATAAATCAATTAGAACTAAAGAATCTGAAAAGGTAAAGATGTCACTTTCTCCACAAAAGAAAAAGAAAAAACAAGACCAAATAGTTTTTTGTGTAAGTGAATGAATCATTAAATTCTATATGAATACTAGTCATTCACAAAAATAGTAAAATAATGTAAGCCTGTTCAATCAGACCATTTTTCCCGCAAATCTATATAAGGACAGTGCAAGAAAAGAAAATACAAGCTCACGTCACTTGTGAACAAAGCTAAATCCAACAGAAGTAACTAAAACAACATAGGGGACAGGGAAGCCAGCATTCTAGAAATTTTAAAGGCCTCACAGAAGTTCTTATTTAATGATATGCTTTATTCACTTAAGGAGAACATCAGCAAATTAATAAAATATCAGTAGCTATTTATATCTGTAGGTAAATCATACAACTATATTGCTTTGATTTGAAATGACTCTGTATAAGAAATAACCTCCTTATCACATCAAAAATTCTAGATAAGTACAATAACTAACTTAAGGCATTTTGTTGCATAAAAGGATAATATACAGTTTACATATGTGAATGAAAAGATTAGTTTATTACATTCATTCCACTTATCTCAATTTTATTTATACTTTAGTGGGGTAGGGTCCAAGGAAATAAAATAGGAAAGGACAATTTAGAAGTGTCAACTTTGTTCCCCAAAAGACTGGATTTTACAGTGAGGTTAGCAGGCCCTGGAGGGAGAGCCCTTCTGATTTGCTATAGACTAACCCTGCTCATATTCCAGGAATAGGAAGCCACTAAACATACTCATCACCTTCTACTAAGAAATGGTTTCTGGGGACCAGAAAGCACTTAAATGCCAGATTGACTTTTTATTTTTCACCCTAGTCTGAGTAAATCTAGTTTTTAGGGAGGAGAGAGGGCACTTTACTGAGAAGTCATTTCCATAACAAAAGGGGCATTATAATTGCCTTCTCTGTAGCAGAAAAAAAAGTGAAGTAGGTATTTAGACTAAATATCAGACCACATCCTGTGTCACATGGCATGGTATGGAGTAATGACTGATTGCTGGCACAAAATGATAACTCTTTGCAAAAGAGCCTTCTCCCTTTGTCCTTTTCCAGGAATCATTACTTAAAAATTTAATGAGGCTAATTCTTCAAGAAGAATCCAACCTTCCAGGAAGACAAAAATAAATTCCTTGTCCTCCTCCAGCTACCCTCCATACACACACAGATGTATACAAACACACATACACACAGCCCAGAACAGAGAAGCTGGGCTCCTGAGCACAGGCCCCAAGCCAATAGCAGAGTCCAGAAGACACCAAGGTTTGGGGCTGCCAACCCAACCACATCTCAAGATTTTCTAGCTCATTCTTTTTTCTGCCTTTCAGCTGGGGGTGAAAGAAGAGGAATCTTTAGCTGAATGATGCATCCAACCGGGAGCACTGTTCCCAGGAGGAATCAACTCTACCCCTCAACTGTGTAGATAAATATTTTTTACTAAATCTTTTTTTTTTTTTTGAGATGGAGTCTCCTCTGTCACCCAGGCTGGAGTGCAGTGGCCCGATCTCGGCTCACTGCAACCTCCGCCTCACGGGTTCAAGCAATTCTCCTGCCTCAGCCTCCTAAGTAGCTGGGATTATAGGTACGCACCACCATGCCTGGCTAACTTTTGTATTTTTAGTACAGACGTGGATTCACCATATTGGTCGGGTTGGTCTCAAACTGCTGACCTTGTGATCCACCTGCCTCAGCCTCCCAAAGCGCTGGAATCATACAGGTATGAGCCACCGTGCCCAGCTGAAGATAAATTTTTAAAGAAATCTCATTAAATCCATCATGTTTTAATTCACAACCAAGAAATTTAGCTGAGCAATCAGAACATAGTTGTGTCTCCCAATAAAACCATAAATGGTATTTATCGCTTTACTTAAATAAGCACAGCAGAAACAAATGGTAATTAACTAATCCAGATTTCCTGCCTGGGATTTGTTCTATACGAGCTTTTTTTTTCTTTTTCTTTCTTTTTTTTTTTAATTTATTTGGAGAAAAATTACCTTAACACCCATTAAGAGAAGTATAAAAAGACAAAAGTTCATTTTCTTTTTTCTTTTTTTAAGACAGAGTCTCACTCTGACACTCAGGCTGGAGGGCAGTGGCACAGTCTCGGCTCACTGCAACCTCAACTTCCCCAACTCAAATGATTACTCACCTCAGCCCCCAAAATAGCCACACTAGAGGCACACGCCACCATGCCAGGCTAATTTTTGCAATTTTTGTAGAGACAAGGTTTTGCCAAGTTGCCCAGGCTGGTCTCCAACTCCTGGGCTCAAGCGACCCACCTCGGCCTCCCAAAGTGCTGGGATTACAGGCGTGAGCCACCACACCCACCTGAAAGTTCATTTTCTTAAATGGTGAATGTAATAAGTTAAAGAGAAAATAGGAGGGATCTAGTATTTAAAAGCGAGTTATACCTGCTCAGAGACCCTCTGAGTTAAACCTCATCATTCAGCATGTTGCTGTCACAATTCACGATGATGGTGCTGCTTTTTCAGCTTCTCTATTCATTAAGCATTGCCGTTACTTTATGTATTTATTTTCAGTGGATTTTAAAAGGGGAAAAGGGAAGATTCCAAATTACCTGCATGTATAAATGAACCATTGGCCTTCTACTAGCTTCTACTTTAAATGCTTCTGTTAGCACATATACCAAACCTAGTGCCAAGATATCAATCAGATAAAATTAAAAGCAATAGCCTGCAGCTGGAAAGGAAAGCAGCAGTAATTTATTCTTTGAGTTGGGGCATGAGTTCTGATTAAAACTAATGATTAAAAAAGAAATCTTCAAATTTGGCTACAAATTTCCCAGTATGCTTCAATTAGCCAATTCATGTCATCAACTAGGGTCTAAATTAAAGGAGATCTCCTGTGTTGACTAGACAGCTATCTGCTCAACAATGAAATGTTGGAAATTGTTTCCTCCCTCATATTTTCTCTAAGCTCTTCCTACAAGACCCAACCATACTTGGTTAATTCATTGACATGCTTCACAATGGCTTAAAAGGATGTACTATTTTCCTCTAAAGAAATGTTTTAACATGTTAGTTTATATACACATATTAAGATTCTCTGTTTTTTCTTAATTCTTCTTACAATAAGCTCACAGAATTACACTGTTCTCCGGAAGTCATCAATACACCAACCTTGTCATCTGACAGTAGAGATAAAACTAAGATAAGAGAGCCTTACACCTGGTTCATTTTTTTGGTCCCCGATGTTATAGTGGCTTTCTTTTCTATCCTAACTAACCACCATATTCTGTGGCCATCTAGTGGTAACATAACAGGTACTATAATAATAGTAGTTCACGTTGCATTTCCCCTACAAAAATTATGCTTAAGTAATACCAACACTGATCCAAATGGTGCAACTTTTTTTTTTTTTTTTGAGATGGAGTCTTGCTCTGTCACCAAGGCTGGAGTGCAGTGGCACAATCTCAACTCACTGCAACCTCCACCTCCTAGGTTCAAGCAATCCTCCTGCCTCTGCTTTCCAAGTAGCTGGAACTACAGGCACATGCTACTACACTTGACTAATTTTTGTATTTTCAGTAGAGACAGGGTTTCGCCACGTTGGCCAAGCTGGTCTCTTAACTCCTGACCTCAGGTGACCCACTTGCCTCAGCCTCCCAACAAGTGGTGCAATTTTAAAGCAACATTTTACAATAAAATTTCAAGTCAACAAAATAATTGGATGTCTCCTTATAGCTATTGTGACTATATGTAATTTATATGTTTATTCAACCACCACTTCTTGAGCACCAGGAACTGTTTTAAGAGCAAATAAGAGAGACTGAGAAAGAAAGAGATGTTAGAACTTATGATTTACTGGGGAAAACAAGCAATAAAATGTTAAGTTTATAAAAGAGTAACATTTCAACTAATGATAAGGACCATAGAGAAAGAAATCCAAAATGCATCAAAAAGTGATTGCTTCAGGGAGGTAGAAGACAGGATAACCTTAGCTTGAGTGGACAGAGAAATGTCAGAGAAATGACATTTGTGCCCAGATCTGAATGACAAGGTAAAAGCAGAAAGCACACCTGAGCAGAGGTCGCAGGGTAGGGTTTGACCTGTGAAGTAGCATAGATATCCTTCTCTCCAAGTATTCTTGTCCAAAATACCAAACATGAGCCAACTCCACCTTTGGGTCTGCCTCTAGGAAAAAAATTGAATATAGATAAAATTTAGCCTGGTAATCTGAAGCCCTTCTTTCCATCTTTTTGTTTTCTCTTTTCCCTTCACTGATGCCTTATATCCCCAAGTCACTCATCATCATCTTCCTCTTTCCACCACCAACCCAGCCCTGCATACAAAGCAACCCTGCGATGCAATGGTGCTCTTCAAACTATTCTGAAAACCCTACTGCAGATGGGCATGAACCCATGCACACAAGGGCCCTGCATCTGTGTGTTATGCTATAAGAAGTCATGGGAAATGTAAGTTACAGGTCAAGCTCTCTAGGAATGTACAGTCTATTAGGAAGACTTAATGCACAAATAATCATCACTGAATCCTCAAGATGTGCATTAACCACGTGGTAGAAACCAGCCACATGGTTATTTCACATTAAAAGGAATTCCTAAAGCAGAAACATCAGCACCTGTGTCAACCTGGACATACTTCTTTTCAACTTTTATTTTAAGTTCGGGATACAAGTACAGGTTTGTTACATAGGTTTCCTGCACAGATCATCCCATCGCCTAGGTATTAAACCCAGCTTCCCTTAGCTACTTTTCCTGATGTTCTTCCTCCTCACCCCCCTACCCTCCAACAGGTCCCAGTATGTGTGGTTCCCCTCCGTGCAGACACATTGTTTTAACCATGTTTTTCAGTTTTGCCTTCCTTCCTTCCTTCCTCAAAAATGACAACTACATCGAATATTTCTGCATAACTTCAAGGATTAGAGAATAATATATTCATAGTAGTGTTCATTTACAAAGTATACTTTTATAATTACCTCATTAATCATTGTATAAACTCGTAGGCAGTCATTACTATGCCCATTTTACAGAGAAGGAAACTGAGACTCAGAGAAATCCTGTAACTATGAAAGGTAAAGGCAAGCTTAGGCCTTCTCGTTCTCAGTTATTTTCACGAGACTAAACAGCATGATTTACTGCAACATATCTTTCTAAGGATTGTATGCAGAGTTGGCATAATATCAGATAATCCTACAAAGCAGCTGTTAAGCATGAATGGGAAAATAATCTGTTATAACACCTAAGACCTAACCAAGAAAATTATGATGAAACTTCTGAGGCAAAGAGGCAGAACCACAAAGACCACAGTACACACAGCTCATAAAGAAGCCTGGAGAGGCTTCCTAGGTAGATTTTATAATTTTCCAAACTTACTTTAAAGTATCATTGAAATTATCAACTGCATGAATTGAAGAGTTACGAAATGTAGCTACAGAGAGTAGTGTGGCCACTAGCAAAACACTTAACTGTCCCCAAAGAGTTTGATTATAAAATGAGGGAGGTGGACCGGCCAATCACAAAATGCAGTTTAGCTCTATGATTATAGAATTAATCCAGTAAGCACAACAGACTGCAAGAATGTTCCCTCTGAAAATAGGTGGGAACTGTGTTTTTAGATGCATTAAATTGTACCAGAAGTCAATAAACCAATAGGTGAATCATAGGTACCTGTGGGTGACAGGATTACACATGAGCTTTTTTTCCCTCTCTTTCTTCTTATTCTTTTCCTTCATAATTTTATTTTCTATATTTTCATAATATGCTTTTATTACTCTTACAATACAAAGCAATTTTAAAAAATAAAGGCTTTGTTGGTGAATATGTCTCAAAATAATGACCCTCAAGATGACCTGTTCTTTGTGCCCCATGAAAGCCCAGAGTTATAGGGGTGCCGACTTCTAAAAAGGCTATTTGCCTCAAGCCCAACTTCCATGCTGGCATTTAAAACAAGCTTGCTACTTGCAGTATTTCAAAGCTATTTGTGGTATTTCTACTAAAATAACATGGAAAAATGCAATAAGTAATAAATGTGGCGGTAAACTGTTTATGCAGAGAGCATTAAGTGGGACTATGAAAAGCCATTGGCTGGGGAATTGAAGAAAAAACTGTAGTCTATTTCCACTGGAAGAAGTCAGGAGCTCTGGATTCTAACAGTCCAAATGCAAACCACACACTTCAAGTGGAGCATTTAAACTGTTTACAACTTCCTGGTAAGGAACTGAACTTTGAAAGAGCCTTTGATGAAACTTGGCTTTGGCTTTCTCAGGTCTAAGACAGTGGCATCTGGGGCTTGTTTACACAGATTGGGATAAGAAGCTATTTACATTTCAAATACATATTTGCCCTTGAAAGAATCAACTTCAGATGGTTGGGAGGTTTTCTTTGGAGACCTAGTCAAAAGCTGAGTCCTCGACTGGGAGAAATGCTGGCCCACAGTCATGATTGCCACATTGTGGTGGTAATTCCACAGGCATCTCCTGTCTGAGGGTAATCCAAGGAGCCAAACATCATGAGAGGGTCAATTGGACAATCCCACACAACCAAGAATTGCCCTCCTTAAAATGCAAGTTGTCTAAGTAAAATAAGCCAGTCACAAGAAGAGAAATACTTACATGAGGTATCTAGAGTAGTCAGATTCAGAGACAGAAAGTATCATGGTGGTCACCAGTGGTTTGGGAATGAGGATCCAGGGAGGGATGGAGAGTTACTCTCCAATGGGTACAGAGTTTCAGTTTTGCAAGATGAAAAAAGTTCTGGAAACGGACAATGGAATTGGTTGCACAACAACGTAAAGTACTCTCTAGCACTGAATTGTACACTTGCAAATAGTTAAGATGGTAAATTTTATGTTATATATATTTTGTCACCATTAGAAATGAGTCTTAAAAATGCATTGGCACCTCCAGTTGAGATAATTAAATCCCAATCCAACTATGAATCCGCCAAATTGAACATCAGAGCGAAGGAACACACTCCTTTTTCTTCTATCACTTAGCATTAACCAGGGGAGAGTTATGGCGTTTTGCTGTGATACAAAGCCCACTGCCAGCAACTGAAAGTCTCATGAAATATAAACAATAACAAGTTAGTACAGATCAAATCATTATAATATATATAAAGAGACTTCATTCCATTTGGTCTAAGAACTCAGAGAACACCTCATTGGGTTACAGATATGATTGCACGTGTAAAAAATCTTCTTTAAGTTGTAAAACAATATATAAATAAGATATCATATTTCTTAATACAAATCCTCAATCTTGTTCCTTCAAATTAAGACATACATTCTACCAAAAACAGAATCAGAATGGCTTTACCTGGCCTAACTTTCTCAGAACATAATAGTTACTATACAAGAGGAGGGAAAAAAAACACATTAATTTTGCATGCTGGCATACACTACCAAATGTTGTGTTTATACTCTTACAAACCATTTTTTAAAACATGACATGCCTGGGGAAATATGAACAAGCAATTTTCAAAAGATATACAAATGGAAAGATAAATACATGAAAGTGTCTTATTTCATTAGTATTCAAAAGGTGCTAATTAAATAACTAAGATACTTATCAGCAAGATTAGAAATGATGTGACCGGACTACTGGTCCTAACTCTTGCCATGCCCCAGAGGCTAATAAGCTCCTTCATTAAGAAAAATCATCCCTAGAATTGTCATCTCACAGACTGCCTTTATACATACAAAGAAAAAGACAGAAAGGGTTGTAGATCCCTTCCTGTCCTTGCTGTCCCTAAGGTGCTTGATCTGAAAACAGGAATGAAAAGAATGCTAGCCTGCATAAAAAGAGAGAAACAGCTTACAAACTATAAGGCAAGAAAACAATTTTGTCTTCTTTAGGAATTGAAATAATCCATTACCCAAGAGTTAAAACTTAACCTTAGGAGACATGTGAGCACTTGCTGGGTTTAACAGGAGTAATGGTAAAGAACTAGATGGTCCCTCACCTGCCCTGGACCCACAGAGAGACTTGTGCTCCAAACCCTCTCAAACAGAAGGTCTTCTTTCTTAACTACTTGCTCTTTGGACTTTGGAGAAAATACCACTAAGTACATTATATTACTTCCCACTTCAAATTCTTTTTATTTTTAATTGCCTGGGCCCTTCAGTAAAGAAAATTGCAAACACCTAAACAGCTAGTTTGGTGGTTTGGGGAGACTAAGGCACAGATTGCCCAGGAAATATCTCCACTGTGAGGTAGAGAAGGGGACCAGCAACCTGTCAAGCCAGGCCAGGCAGTGGCCAACAGCAGGGAGGCCCCGCCTACATTGCAAATCCCCTGCTGGCAGGGACTAGATTGCCTGCCTTGTTTAATCTTGTTCAGCATTAGGCCCAATGCCTTATTATTAATCAACACTCAATTCCTCAGCAGGCCCATTTTCGTGGCAACTATCAAGTGGCATTTTTCCTTTAAGTAATACAAAAACAGATTCTTGTTTTCCTCCAGATGTTTCCCTTCTTATTAGGAGTTTAGTGAAATATTTTATTAAATAAAATATCTCAGTGATGGACTACAAATGGCCCTGGGGGCAGGAGTGGGAAAATTGAAAATTCCCTGAAATAAAAACATCTCATCCCCATTTCTTCTGGAGTGAATTGCATGGGGCCCCGTTTAGGCCAGGACACCTTACTTCATTTATGGATTGTAAGGCTGTGTTTCATTAGAAGATCGCTAGGAATTTATGTCAATCTGGATTCTGCTCACGCCCTAGAAGCCAAGTGCTGACGGTGGGTGAGACATTTTATCCCCAGTTCTCCTGGAATGAAAGAAAACAGCTGGGTTTGTTAAAAAATAAAAAATAAAAAAAACAGGTGGACATCATTACCATGATGGTCAAATAGTCATTGGATAAAAAGTAATTTCTCTCCCTTTACAGGAGGCAAGGTGATGAGTCTCACGGGAATGCTCTTTAAATTGGTGGCTAGAAATTTGGAAAAAATCAAAATTCTCTTCATTACTTCCAATTATCTTAAGTCCAGGAGACTTTTTAACAATGACACATCTAGTGGCTTCAGTGACATTTGGTTTTGAGAAATAAGCAAAATCTTCTGATGCAATATTTTCCTTTATTAAAAATATTAGCTATTCATCAAGAGCACTGTCTTAGCTCCAGATGTCTACAACTACCATCATAATGGATCCTACCTAAGGGCAGGGGGGCATCATTTAACTACCTGAGAGGCAAAAGCAGATGCATTCCAATGCTGTACAACAACCTAACTCAGGACATGCCAAGACTCTTCCATGACATCTGTTATAACAACTCCATTGTCACCTCATAAATGATCCCCCTGAATCCTCCTAGGTGATTCGCCTTTCCCCTCAAAAGCCATAGGAGCAGAGAGAAGGGAAAGGCAGGGAGAGCATCCCTGAGTCTGCAACCAGGTCTGCTTGCAGGATTTTGCATCCCATTGACCTTGTCATCTATTTTTTTCAATGCTTGGAAATATCTCAGAAAATATTCCCTTTGTCCCCACCACCTCTGTGATCTGGATTACTGGAATAACGTCCCAAAATCCCCACATCCACCCCAAAATCAACCCTCTTATCCACTCCAAATCAGCCCACATACCACATTTGCCTTTATGAAAAATAAGTTTGGGCAGTTTGACACTCCCCAACTCAATAACAAATAAATAATAACAAAAAAATATTTATTGTCCAAATGGCTCATCACAACATCCAGTCTAGACTCACCCTTCCTGTCCTAAATGCCTGCCCACAGATATTAGTTCCAATGACTAGACAGAACTCAGCCCACTGCAGCTAACTACAGACAGTTTGGCCTGGGCAGCCTGAAGTGGAACTGACCTAGGTAATAACGGGCTGTGAGGGCCTCAGCAAATGGGAGGGTCTTTAACAATCCTGGCCTTAAGTAAAAATGAGGAAGAATAGGGAGATCATGAGGAGGGATGGGAAGGACATGGGTCTTTACACTTGAATCTCTCACTTGCAGTGAGATACGACGTGGGCTGAGGCAAACGGTAAGTGAGCCCTCACAGGCAGCCTCAGGACACAGCTGTAGAGCTTAACCCTGAACTTGTACATCTGAGAGAACCTGCAGTGGGAGGAGGGAGTTGTGCCTTAAGCATCCCAACCTAAGCCAATGAACCACAAAGGCAGGCTGGGGTAAAGATTCTGTTATAGGTGGAACAGATTCTTGTCCAGTCCTTCAGGCTTCTGTGTTTCTCAGCCAGGTCTTCAGGGCAGATGAATTTTACCAGTGCTACTGAGTACTCTCAAGGGTCTAGATTTAACTCATTAGAGCCAGGACTGGGTTCTGGGCTGGCCGCACAGAATTTCATTCTGCATTTCCAAAGAGGGAGCTGTAGCGCGACCAACCTCATGGTTTGTCAATACATCTACGGTTACCAGCAAAGACTATCAAGTAGGCTCTGAATTTAACCATACATAAGAGAGTAGCCTTCCCCAGAAGGCAGATTTCACAGGCCTAAGCAACTCCACGGAAGAAATAGTGGAAACGGCCACAGGGGTGCAGGACCAAAATGGCAGCACAGGAGAGGGTGGTAGGGCTGCAAATTTCTCATCTTTGCAAGAAGGTAACAATGTCTCAGGTACAACTTTCTGAGAGTGAAAACAGGATGGATTTTTTCCCTTAAACAAAACTGATGAGAAATTTTCCCGTCACCTATATCTGGCATTTCTCCCCATGTTATCCCTCCCCAACCTCCCCACCCCCTACTGTCCCTCCCTTAGTCCCCCCCAACAGTCCCCAGTGAACACACACTTTATTTAATTCTCATTACAATCTTCCAAGACAAGCAGATCAACCTATTTTGTAGATAAAGAAACTGAAGTAAATAATTTACTCATACCGTGCACCTGGGAAATGTCATGCCTGGGATCAGAAGAAATAAAGTGTTCTCATCCCCAATACCTGTGCCTCTTATTTCACCATGCCATACCATTTCTTAAATAATTTATATCAACTTTAAAATAAACTGTGCCACCCAATATCCCTCTTCTAATTAAGGATTCAAAAATGATTTATGCATACCAGATTACCTCTGATGTCCACCCAAACACCAAAATTCCACAGATCTGTGAAAAATTTTAAATCTTGTTAAAATAATAAGGTCTAAAATCACCCCAATAGGTTCATTCATGAGACACTGCCCTTAGTTTCCAAGCATGTGTTTATTTTCAGGCAAAATGCATGATCAAACTGGGACACACCCACTGGAAAAAAATTAAAAATTCATGGTATGATTCAAGTAAAAATGCAAACATAAAAGAAAAGTCCACCATGACTGAATGTTGTGACATGGCATGATATCATATGAATAGTATTCAAATACCAGTAAACTTTTAAAAAGAAAATGTTTAGCTACTCATAGAATTAGTTCTGGCTTTGGAATCATTTATTGAAATTAAGACACAGCTTTTATTTTTATGACTTATTTCAATTTGACAAATGAAGAGTTTAGAAGACATACCCAGGCCGGTCAAAGAGGACTGATGTTTGGTTCAGATGTAGATATTTTTAATATTGATTTGTGTTAACAAAGTGATCTTTCAGATATGGTGGCGGGGGGAAGAAAGCAGGATAAAGCATATCATTTAATATGCTTTTAACTTAAGTAACTGAAAACTTTGGTTCAATTTATTCAATCAATAAGGAATTTATGATCTCACATAGTAAGAAGTCAAAATACAAAATGTTCCAGGACTGATTAATTTAGCAGCTCAGGCACCATTAGGGATCAGATTTTTTTTTTCTTTTTCTCAGTTGTCTTTGGCAATTTCACTTCCTCCCCTGACAAATGAGAGCCACAGTTTCTACACGTCATATCTTCATGACAATGGCAAAACACCGATAAGAAACTATTTATTCTCATGTATCATTTTTATCAATGGCTTAAAACTTTCCCAGAAGCCCTCCAGCAAATGTTCCCTCTCATCTCATTGGTCAGAATTGTGTCAGATCCCCAAGCCTACACCAATCACTGGCAAGAGGAAAGGGGCTCTGGACTTGTGGTTCTCACATGGGACTAGACCTCCTACCTACACTTTAGCATGTCCACCTACACTTCTCCCCATACCCTGTTCACATGGGATATTTAGAAATGTTTGAGAGTATTTAGGGGATACAGTGATCAGAGATGTTTTTGGAATTTAGACAATGGAGATCAAGGATGCTAAATGTCCTGTAATGCATGATATGTTCCCACAAAACAAAGAATTCACCTATTGTCTAAAAAGCTGATTCCCAACTTGAAGAATCACTGGCATCAGCCTTTGGGGCTGGATACAGGGCCTTCTCCTTTGAAACACACAATCAACTGATGAAGTGTGAGTCCCAGGGTAAAATCATGGTTCTGCTGGTGACAGCACCATCAGTACCTGGTGTGGAGGGCAAACTAGTGAGAGCAGTAAGACAGTGAGAATACTGGAGATAAATTCAAGGTATTGTTCTTTCTTTCTGAGCTCCTAGATTCACACATTCATAAATCTTACACAGTTTTTACATGATTTTTATAACAATTAGCACTCCAAATATGATACATGTAGGAAACTCAATGTTCTAGTCAAATGAAAAGATGGACATAATGACCTTCATACTTAGTCCCTGCTTTTTTTTTTTAATTTTATTTTACTTTTGTGAAATAGGGTCTCTCCCTGTTGCCCAGCTTGGGATGCAGTGGCCATTTTGATAAGAATGGTAATTTCCATTTTCCTGTTTTGTTCTTATTGTGAAACAGCAAGTTTTGTTCACCCTTAAATGGCTACAAGGTGAAGTATATAATTTGTCCACACATGACAACTTTTTCTCATCAAAAGCAACAAAATACTGTGAAAGCAGGCTATGGAATTTGAAGTATACCTGCACTAGGCCAACTGAAAACAGGGCTGCATGTAGGAGGCAGAGTGGGGAAACCACACCTGGCTGGCAGAACCAGCAAATCTTGTTCTCATGTATGAAGCGATGGGAAGTGGGGGTCAGAAGGGGACTGGACAGATCTGTCAGTTCTTTGTTTTCCTCTTCTGCAATCTGTTCTGCCTCTTGAATTGAGCCCTGGGCTATACTGATGAAAGATTCTAGTCTTTGAAAATAGAATATTGTCTTTAAAGATTTGAAGGCCAGTCATGTGTGAGACATTTCTCTGTGGCTACAATAGATTAGACCAAGATAAGTGGGTGAAAGTTATCAGGAGACAATTTTCTAGCAGCCAGAGATTTCTAATGATGGAACCACAAGCCTTAGGAAAGGATGAGGGTGTAGGTTTGGCAATCTCTGTGAGAGAGTAAAAAAGTTTTGGACTAGATGATCTACATGGTTCCAGAGCCTTCTAGCCTAGTGATTAAGTGACCCTAATGAAAAACTTGTTTAGGGGAACCAATTCTGTTCCCTATACCTACTTGGTGGACCCATATTTCACAGTGAATTTCATCAGATCTCTTCAATCCAAATCCAAAGACAGTGCTAATTTATATCACTTTAAATAACAAGTACATTAAAGTAGATCTTTTAAAGGGAAAGGAGATGGTTAGAATGACTTGTCTTATTTAGCTGGTGTTCAAGCAACTTTCATTACTACACGATATGATAAGAAAATTCTTCACACAGCAAATCCAAATTTGCTCAGATGTTCTGCCTACCTTAGACTCTGGGAATCTATCCAAAAGTCTTCTAAAGTGCATGCGGTTCCAAAGTGTCCATCTTTTTCAGCCCTCAGTAATTCTTGGCTTCTCTGGTCAGTTATCAAAAATATCACCTCATATATTTGAAACACTCCCTTAGGAAATTAGATATTTACTATTTCAATATATGTATGTCCTATACTTAGATAGATATGTAGATATATATTTTATATCTTAAAATGTGATTCAGTGACTTTCCAGTGCTCCAGCTAGAAAATATAACATAAAATTCATGTTCTTCAGTGATAGTTTTACTACTTATAAATGTATTTATCCCAGTCCTTTTTAAGAGAATACACCTTAAATCATAATCTCTTTTTTAAGTACTCACACAATTCCAGAAGAAGAGAATAAGTGTGTTCAGGACAAGTAAATGAGATTCATAAGCTACTAAGGCCAAACATTTACTATTTAATGGAACCCAGTTATTTACATGCCAAATCCTTGATCAACATCCTTAACTATAATAAACATATTTGGAAGTTTTATTTATTTCTAAAATGGCATTTGTCAAAAAAAGTATCATCAACTTGAATAAAATCTATTACATAATACTTCAAAAATACTCTTGCTGAATTCATGATTAAAAAATAAACCTAAACTGAAATAAGCCAGTAACAAAAAGATAAATACTGTGTAATTTCACTTAGATGAGGTAGAGAAGTCAACTTTATAGAGATTTAATATAGAATGGTGATTGCCAGAAGCTTGGAGGATGGGTAGATGGAGAGTTATTGGCTACAGAGTTTTAGTTTTACAAGACAAAAAGAGATCTGGACATTGACTTCATAACATTGTGAAAATATCAGCACTACTGAACAGAACACTTGAAATTAGTCAAGATAGTAGATTTTGTGTTATATATCTTTTATCACAATTAAATTTTTAAACTAATTTTAAAAGAAAAAAAAATATGTATATATATATTTCTAGTTCTGACTACTGAAATGGCCTAGAGGCAATGATACCCCAGTAGCAGTGGACACATCTGACCTCCAGATCTTGTTTTCTAAATGCCATTTTCAACTAAAGGGAGAAAGGCTGATTCCAGTGAAAGTGCAAATTGAACCTGGAATATCTTAATATGCCAATAAGTAAAGTGGGGCTCAAAAAATGATGGGGACCAATCAAAAGGACACAAAAACCAGCCTGACAGTTTCTAGTGTCCATACTTTCAACAATTTTGGCATCAAAATGCATAATCAAAGTCCTAGATTATATAGCACCTTGAATAAAAATAATACATATATTCATACTAATACTAAAACAAACAACAATTAAGAGAAAATGTTATTCAAATTAGAAAGCCACATTCTAATAAATGTAGAAGGAATAATATCACTGGAAAATTACTCTTTTGCAACCATTATACTAATAACTGGTTCAGGCAAGAACTATCACTGGATGCTAAAATCACCTAATGCATATTTGTGTGGAACAGATAATTTGCAATGACTTAAAGTATCTCCCTACAGAAAATGTATTATTTAATTTAAAAGGGGGCAAATGATACTTTAATTATTTAACTAAAAAGGGGGCAAATGTATTATTTAATTAAAAACGGGGTAAATGATACAGTATAAAAATCTGGAAAATACCACCTGAACCTAGTAATCAGTTACCATCAATAATAGGAGAAACTGACATCAGGTGCTTCCTGGTATGATACAGTGAGAAGAACACAGCATCTCTTATATAGTAATAACTCTACCAAATAATCATAATCTGGAAAAAATGAAGAACAATCAGACAAACCTAAATTAAGAAACATTCTACAAAATAACTGGCCTGTCTTCTTCTAATATGTTAGTCATAAAAAAACAATGAGGAAATATTCTAGGTTAAAGAGTTGAGGGAAATATGGCGTGCTATAAAGGTCAATATTGGCACAATTGGCAAACTTTGAATAGGACCTCTATATGAGATAATTATTGTAGGACCTCTATATGAAATAATTATTGTATCAACTTTAAATTTTCTTAATTTGATCATTATAGTGTGGTTATGGTTACATAAAAGAATTCCTTGTTTTTAGGAGGCACAGAAAAGAAGTAAACATAATATCTGTATACACACACATATTAAGAGAAGGAAAAAGAAAGAAAATAGGACAAAATGTTAGTAATTAGTGATCTTAGGTGAAGAATATGCACAAATTCATCGTTCTATTCTTGCAAGATTTGAAATTTTTTTTAAATAAAAGGTGTTACAAGTTTAAAATTCTGTAACGAAGGCACAGGTCTTGATTTCTAAAATTGAGTTACTTCAAAATCAAATATATTTTTAGATGGACTTCCTAAGAATGGCCAAAAAATATGATCACCACTTCTTATTACTTTTAAGCTACTAAAAGTTTACCTTGAAAAAATAACTACAACATTACTATTATTGAGGTAAATAACATATAATCTTTAAACTGTCCGTTCATATAAACTTCAACCTTCTATAACTCTAGTTTTGTGAGGCCTCAGTAATACCTGTGATGTGAGCTGTTTACTGATTTTTTATTATATCCATACATTATATTTCAGGAAGTATGACTTAAACAAAAACATATCTAAATAAAAACAGAGTTACCATTATTACCATATTGTTTTGAAAACTTAATTTCAAAGCATATTCTCTATAATAGTACAGATGTTAGAAAATACAAATAATCACCCTGGTTCCTCAAAGAGGACTGAAAACTAGAGAGTGACAAGCTTAGTTCAGTGCTTTGTGTAAAGTATTCCCACAACACGTGTAGACCAGGGTTTCTCAACCTCAGCACTATTGACATTTTGGCCCAGATAATCGCTTGTTGTAAATAACTGTCCTACTCTTGTAAGATGTTTAGCTGAGTCCCTGGCCTCTGCTAACCACTAGATTCCAGCAGCACACACACTCCACCTCTC
Organism: Cacajao melanocephalus; assembly: GCA_963573385.1. Classification (NCBI taxonomy): domain Eukaryota; kingdom Metazoa; phylum Chordata; class Mammalia; order Primates; family Pitheciidae; genus Cacajao; species Cacajao melanocephalus. Next base: position 23,592 of record CAUYLG010046285.1, read on the forward strand.
CCCAGAAATGATAACCAAATATGTCTCTAGACATTGTCAAATGTACTCTGGGGAAGATGATTAAAAACTCTTCCCTATTTGAGAACAACTCATATGAAATGACTTATGAAAGCAAAACAAAGAAAGAGGAGAGAGGGAGAAAGAGGGAGGAAGGAAGGAAGGGAGGGAAGTTTATGTTCATTCTGCACTGGTTTTATCCATTAAATTTTCTGATTTTTTAAAAATTATATAACAAAATTTTGTCCTCTATAATTATTCAAAGTAAAATTTATACACTTACATACATGAAAACAATTTGAAACTATCAATCTTTCTAAAACCCGACCCAGATTGTGTACTTTCTCTACTCAAAAGTCTACAATAGTTTTTACCAAAGTTCAAATCCCTAGCCTTACATTTGAGACACAAGATGTTTTCATACTTACTTTTCAAGGGTTACCCTGAAAAGCATCTGTTTAGACCAAACCATTCTAGAAAGTTCACTCAAGTGCCATATTTCAATTCCAAATACCCAAACAAGTAACTTTGCAACCTCAAACAGATGATTCTGCTCTTCTTGCAATCCCAGCAAGAGATAAAGATAATTAAAAGATATGATGAATACATTAATCAATCACATAGTATTAATTTGGGACATAGATTAAGTATTGGTGTTCATAGATTTTGTAATAATTATATTACTTTGTGTGTATTTTGTTTTTTAAAGACTTTTTGAAACACTAACATGATCTGATATACTAAGTATATGAAGTTTATAATATAATATTTATAAGATAGATTATGTTTGTTAAATGTATAACACTACCTTATAAGTATTTTACAAGTTTTCTTGAATCAATTATTTTAAATTTGCAAATGTAGATTTGTCTTCATTCATTTTGTATTACTACAACAGAATACCTAAGAGTAAGTAATTTATGAGGAAAAGAGGTTTATTTAGCTCACGATTCTGCAGACTCAGAAGTTCAAGGGCATTGCCCTGGCTTCTGATGGGGGTTTTCATGCTGAGTCAAAATATGGTAGAGAAAGTCAAAGAGTAAGTAGATACTCGTGAAGAGGCAAAACCTGAAGGATGTCCTGCTTTTTTAAAATAATCTATTCTCAGTAATCTACACTGAAGAGAACTAATGCAGTCTCAACAGAGGAAGAACTCACACAGTACTGCAAGAACAGCACAAAGCCATTCACGAGACAGCCTCCTGAATGAACCAAGCATCTCCCACTGGGCCTCAGCTCCCAACACTGCTATATTGGGGATCAAATTTCAACATGAGTTTTGATGAGGACAAACTCAAAGCAAAGCAATACTGAAATGACTAAGACAATTTAATCAAGCATACAAATGGCATTAAATATTTATATATTAAGCGTTTCATAATATTAAAACTTCAAGACTCATTAAACATTATTCCAAGAATAAATGCAAAAGTGACTGCAATGCAAGAAAAATCAAATTTATTAGTAAAATAGCAAGATTAATAAGTTGGTTTTACAAGCATAAAGTTTTAAAATGTACACCTTTAATAAAATTGAATATTAACATGCAAGTAAACTATATATTGTTTTCTATTTGTAAATGTTTCTTACATACATTTGAAACTCAGTGAATAACATTGTTTTTAGCTCTTTTCTTACTCTGCTTTACATTGTATTTATTTGTGTACATGTATCACTTCTGATAGATTTTAATTTCTTGGAAGAGAGAGATTGTACCTTTCTCGTCTTTTATCTCCCACAGCACCTAGCAATATATCTTGCAAAAAAAAATTCATATTAGGCACTCAGTAAATTTTTCTAATGATCAGATATTTAGATAATATAATTAGATAATATTTAACAACAGGAAGAGATGCATCTTGTTATATTCACATTATCCTCTATATTACAGCCCAGATTTTCAATTACTTACACACAAATGCTTAATGAAAATGTCAGCCATTAAACTAGAAATGCATCTAATCAATCTATAAAGTACTGGGGCATCATTTCCTACAGATGTACCAAATCCACTTAATGGATACCAGGAGATTGCACAAAAATATTTGCCAAACTTAGCACCCAGTCACAATGCACAGTTGTCATATTTAACCTAAGCTTACTTCTTTGATGTTATAGTTTAACAACTCTTTACTAAGTTATGACTTCCTAACATGGCCAGGAAACAATCAAGAAGCTCATGATACTTGGATCAAATAGCTTGAAAAAAAGTAACCTCTATGGATTTCAAATGTAAATTAAATCTCTGCCAACAAGATTCTATACTATGCAAATGAAAAACATAGGAATTCTAGTTCTCCTTTGAGAGGAAGACCAATTGGTTAGAACTCTGGATGTTATCTTACTTTGGACATCTGAAAAACTGAACTAACTCTCTAGAATCTGGGTTCATCATTCAAATAAATGTGCTATGTGCTATTTTAAAAGATATAACCCATTTGGAAAAGAACAGTGAAAGATTTCCTTTCTTATATAATAGAGATGGAAATATTTACTTTATAAGTGCAAATGTTTTACACATTTTTAACAATTTGGCTTATTTTACTATAGAGTTTCTCATAATTGAAATGTCTATAGGCATTCTATTCCTTACATTTTCCATATAAAAAGTAAGGAAACTTTACAAATAAGATGGGTAATAAAATTGGAATTAACATACTACAGGCAAAAAATTTATTTTACTTGTATGGTATAACAATTTTACTTCCAAAATTCCAATTATTTGGGATAATTCACAATATTTCCCACTCTGACATTATTTCGAAGCTTTGGAAACTAAAAGAGCCAAATACAAATTTGACAAAGGATCTTTCCTGGAACTTGAAAAACATATATTCCATATAATAGAACGAGACACAGCTGGAAAAGAATGAGATCAATTTATTCTTATTATGATATATATATAGCACACAAGAGATTTTAGACAACTTTAAAAGAATGTGACAGCACATTATTTCATTTAAGAAACAAGTATATGGTTTCTCTCTTAATTTTTCTAATATAACTGATTCTCTTCATTTGGAAAGTGCATAATCGTTAATACCCTAAGCTACCTGGAAACTGAAATGTATATTATGAAATTTACTCTTCTGAAAAATTTAAAGAATTAACTGTGCAATTTAGAGCATGTGTACTTGATTGTGCTTGATAATAGCACATACACATCTAGTCCTTCCTTAATATTTGGATTCAGGAGGCACATTATTTCTCTAGAAGCAACACCTAAAAGTAATAGTCTTTAACATAAGGGAACTGTAATCATGTCTATAAGAGAACTTTAAAAGGCATTCTACTTCTAACATTTTGATGGCTGATCTTATGGCCTTGGTTGAATATTCTATTCTTTGTTGTAATATCAAGGAATCTACATAGCTTAACATAAGGACCTCTCTACAGGTGTGAGCTCATTGACCTCTTCAATCATCTGCCACATCTCACAATTTTATTAAAAAAAAAAAAAAGACAAGATGAACATCTAAAGTAGATATGAAGGAGAAAATGAATTACAAAAAGCTAAAACTTCTAGAAGAAAACATGGCAAAACATTAAGATATTGGATTTGGCAAAAATATATATGAAAAGGGCAGAACTGGAAAAATAAAGAGGAAGTCAAACCCATTTTCTTTGAGAATGTTTTATGGACTATTACTGTAAGCCACTACTTGGAAGAATCCACCACTTTAAAGACAGCCTAGCCACTCTCCTTCACCACATCACTTTGATATTACCCATTAATGTATTTTACAGAGCACTTTGTTTCACATAATACTTCTGTAGGTGTCAACTACAAAGGAAACAAATCCTTATCTAACCCTCTGCATATCACCTCTTTACAATATCCGTTGTCACGTTTTGACTGGCCAACCACTAGTTTTATCTGAGCATTTTCAATCTCATGTGGAATGCAAAATCCTTCTTTATATTCCTGATTCCAGTTTTTGACAGTATCCTGAATATAAGATACAACCACAGATTTCTTTTTTATTTTATTTTTAAGTTCTGGGTTACAAGTGCAGGATGCACAGGTTACATAGGTAGACGTGTGTCATGGTAACAACCATATATTTTTCATCTCTTCTTTGTAATTCCAGTTACAGTAGCCTTAATGGAAATGAAGACAACTGTTTTCCTGTCACATTCACATTATCTTGAAAATCCAGAAATCTGCCCCCAGTCTTCCAAGCAGATGCTTGTTTATGGTGATGAGTGGAAGAAAGAAAGGACAATAGAGACAATGGACTAAGCAAGACAAAATAAAGGTCACAGGGAAGAATATGAAAAGCATTTGAGCCAGGATAGCTACAGGTGGAAACATCAAATGACATACTAGATTCAAAAACAAAATCTGACAAGCACACCCAATACTAAAGCAGAGATCTCCAGAGCATTCTAAGGTTAACTGCTAAGGGCAATGGCAGCAAATTCACATCAGTTATGCATTTCATGTGTGGTCATTCATCATCTATGAGTTCTCCCAGACATGCAGTTGTCTTTATGAAGCTAAAATTCACCATAAAGAAAAATTGTTTAGTATTCTGATATTATCCATTCTCCTGACATTTCTTGCTCATGAAAGTCAACTTTCTATAATTGTTATTTCAACTAGCTAACATTCTTGCTTCCCAGATTCAGCAGTGGAAACCATAAAGCTAGTTTCTTCTCCTTCAGGAAATCACCCAAAAACAACCAGTAGAATGAGAAACAGAAAGGTAAGCTCTATTTTTAATAAAATTGAGAGACTTTTTAAATCCCAAAAACATAATACGTTAGGATGAGCTGCTAAATGCATTGAGAGTCAAATGGAGGTATGGGAAGACACCCAGAGAGGAAGTATTTAGCTGAAGATTTCAAAGCCATCATAGCACAGGTCTCCATGACTTGTAGGACAACCTGACAGAATGTGTAGCCTGGATCAAGGAAGAGCAGGAAAGGTGGGGGTAAACCAGCAATCATTCATACACACCATCTTTTTAGAAAACTGTCAGGAAGGGAGGTGAGGCTGGGTAGAATACATTATGTAAACGCTGGCCTGCCAATCTCAGGTAGCTGGGAAGAAATAAAAGCTAAAAGAATTTACCCACATAACACTGTGTCATAAGGAATTTTACTTGTGTGGGAAAGTTTTTACAAGCCTGGAATATTCCCTAACCCCTCTTTCACATAAATCTCCTCTAATACACAGTACAGAAAGAACATGATTGGTTCCAGAATGAAAGAAGAAAAAACAAAAAGGAGTCATCAGATACACCTCACCAACATACCACCAGAAAACGTACATGTATGTGTCTGTCTCTGTGTGTCTGTATGTCTGTTCATGTGTTTGAGTCTGTGTGTGGGTGTGTGTGTGTGCATGAGCGTGTGTGTGTGCATGTGTGTGTCTGTGTATGCATGTAGTATAAAAGACGGAGAAAGGAAAAAAAGAGAGGAGACAACTGGGAAAACAAATGATAAAAAAATACAAGAAAACTTTTCATGCAGCAGATAAAAGTGAACTTTAAAACTTAATGAACTAATTACTTCTATAAATCAGGAGCTCACAGAGAAAATGCAAGAGTTCAAGCAAGAAAATCCTTATCAAAATGGTGGCTTATGCCTGCAATCCTAGCACTCCGGAAGGTCAAGGTAGGTGGATTTCTTGAGTCCAGGAGTTGGAGACTAGCCTAGGCAACATAACAAAACCCTGTCTCTACAAAAAATACAAAAATTAGCTGGGTACGGTAGTGCACACCTGTAGTCCAGCTACTTGAGAGGCTGAGGTGGAGGATTGCTAAAGCCCAGAAGGTCAAGGCTACAGTGAGCTGTGACCATGCCACTACTCTCCAGCCTGGACAATAGAGCAAGACCCTGTCTCAAAAAAAAAGAAAAGAAAAGAAAGGAAAATCCCAGTGACAACTTTACAGAAATAGAAAAATCCATCCTAAAATGTATATGGAATCTCAAGGGACCCTGAATAACCAAAACAATCTTTAAAAAAAAAAAGAGCAATTTGGATGTCTCACACTTCCTGACTTCAAAACTTACAACAAAGCTATAGTAACAATGTCAGAAGAAGGAGCAGGTCAATTAATAAATAAATAAATACTATAGTAATCAAAATGGTGTGGTACTGGCATAAAGACAGATGCATACGCCAATAATACAGACTAGAAAGCCCAGAAATAAATCCTTGTATATATCATCAAATGATTTTCATAAGTATTCCAATATCATTCAATGGACAATGTACAGTCTTTTCATCAAATGCCACTGGGAAAACTGAATATCCACATGCAAAAGAATGGAATTAGACCCTTACCTTATACCATGTGAAAAATTAACTAAAAATGGGTCAAATAGCTAAATGTAAGAGCTAAAACTCCGAGAAGAAAACATGGAAAAACATTATGACATTGGATTTGGCAATGATTTTTTTTATATAATACCAAAAGCATGGGCAACAAAACATAAAATAAATAAGTGGGACTACATCAGAATTTAAAACTTCTGCACATCCAAGGACACTATCAGCAGTGTGAAAAGCAATTCATGCAGTGGAAAAAATATTTACAAATCATTTATCTGATAAGGGATTCATATCCAGAATATATAAAGAACTTCTACAATTCAGCAACAAAGAAACAAACATCCAACTAAAATAATAGATAAACATTTCTCCAAATAAGATAAATGGCCAGTAAGCACATGAAAAGATATTCAACATCACTAGTCAATAGGGAATTACAAATCAAACCCACAAGATCTCACTTCACATCCATTTGGATGGCTACTATCAGAGTAACAGAAAATAACAAGCGTTGGCAAGAATAAGGAGAAATTGGAACCCTTGTGTGCTGCTAGTGAAAATGTAAAATGATGAAACTTCTATGTAAAATAGCGTGGTGAGTCCTCCAAAAGTTAAACACCGAATTATCATTTGATCCAGTAATTTCACTCCTAGCTACATACTCAAAAATAATAATTGAAAGCAGGGACTCAAACAGATATTTGTATACCCATATTCATAGCATCATAATTCACAATAGCCAAAAGGAAGCAACCATTGATGGATGAATGGAGAAACAAAATAAAGTATATATATTCAATGGAATGTTATTCAATCTTAAGAAGAAAAGAAATTCAGACATGCTACAACATGGATGAACCTTGATAAAATTATGCTAAGTGAAATAAGCCAGTCACAAAAGGCCACATACTGTATGATTCCACTTATATGAGGTGCTCAGAGACAAATAGCAGAACGGCAGTTTCCAGGGCTGTGGAGAACTAGAACAGGGGGTTGTTCTTTAATGGGTATGGAGTTTCCATTTAGGGAGATAAAGTTCTGGAGATGATGGTAGTAATGGCTGCACAACAATGTGAATGTACTTAATTCCGCTAAATTATACACTTCAAAAGGTTAAAATGGTAAAATTTTATATGATATATATTTTACCATGATAAAAGCGTGACAAGTTTTGCATGAAGGAAGTTCAGTGAAATGCATGAATTTAATCAAAAAGGAAGATATGTTATAAGGCAGAAGAGTCTGTCAATGCCAAAGGCAGAGTTACTCGTGGTCCTGGGGAAATGATCTAGAAAAAGTGACTAGAACACTGGAGAGAACCAAAAGATTCTGTTTCTCATCTGTCACCATCTGGCATCTGCCTCTTTCTTGTCACTCACTGCAGTCTTGGTTTGTATTTCCTCTGTTAGAGAGAACAACCCCTGTCTTGAATCTCTTGGTCTCAGAGCTAAATGTGAGAAGGGACACGTTGCCCCATATTTGTCCAATCACCTGTGAAGGCAGAGACATATTATGTGAACCTGGATGCTCCCACTGTAATCACGTAAATGGTCTTGGGGTGGGGGGCAGTGAAGCAGGGGCAAGGGATGAGAAGTTACCAGAGAAGGAAAAACCACTGTGGTGGATGTCTGTTACAAAGCCACACACGTATCTAGCTTTCCATGCTTTTCCAAATTCCTCGTTTTCTCTTCATACCCTTGCTTTTACTGGCACCTACATTCTTCAAGGTTATTAGATTCTGTAAGTTCACTGGCCCACCCATTCATACCTTGAATAAACTGCTCTGTACTAGGGAGTAATTTACATGTCCTAAACCCCTTTCCCAAGGGCTGCATCCTACTCTGCAACTTGAAACAATCCATTTGGCTCTAAGATAATACACAGTCCTTCTTGAGTGCTCTTATGAGCACTGTCACAAGACTTTCTGAATGTAATACTTTATTTCTCTATGCCATTAACAAATATTTTAGGGGAAAAACTTTTCTACACTCTACAAATCTAACTTCAAGGAAAAGGTGGCATTGGTAGGCAAGCTTAGGTAAATTGTGGTGCTTGACAAACAATTCATAGGATAATTACAGGGCTAAAAATTTATAAACTTAAAATTATATATGTGTATCATTATATGTAATTTTTACTAAAAATACCACTCATCATAGTATATTAACCCCTTTACTATAGTGAAAGAATAAGACTTTAAAGTAGTAAAAACATGTGTTATTACATTACCCAAAAAATGGTTTCCATAGAAAAAGAAACCAAAACAATACAAATTGCATAAAGAAAAGAGTTTGAGCAAATCAAAGCCAGATGATAAAAGCTGAATACTAAAGAAAGAAAGAATGGCACACAGATGGTTCAAGAGAAGAACCGAATCAGCAAAGCAAAATTCAAGAACACAAAAACCAAGCTTATACTGCTCCCAGATTCTCAGGAACACTCACTGATTTGAAAGATGTCTGTCCTGAATTGCAAGACAGACAACCGCTGATATAAGAGTCTCTGTGTAGGTTCAAATCTCACTTCTGCCTCTTAAGAAGCTACATAACATTAGGAAATAACTCAACAATGCTAAACTTATCTCTAGGGACAATAATTATACTTTCCCCATTTGGTTGCTAGATGAATTAAGGGGCAATAAATTTAAAGCATTTGTTTTCCATTTAGTTATGTACTAAACAATATTTTTATACATATTAGCTGTATATTTGAACATAATATTGAGTTAAGAATACAGATGTCATTCTGTATTCTTAACTCAATATTATGTTCAAATATAATGTGATTCCCAGATCATATTATTCCTGAAATGGCATTGTAGTGTTTTATCACCAAACTACAGTTTTTACTCTAGATCACTTTCCCCAAACAAAACGTACATCTTCAATGTATGTGATCACACCAAAACCTAGGGGATTGTGGATCAATTCTGCAAGATCTAATCTTGGTCAAGAAGATTTGGTGAAAGTCAGGTGAATGCAACGAGGTGGCAGGGTGGTGTAATGGTTAGTAACACATGCTCTAGGACCAGACCGCTAGGATTTGAGTCCAGGCTAAACACCTACTATCGTGTGATATATAGTTCACCTCATTTGTCAGTGTCTCTGTCTGTAATATTGCACTTAACCTGTAAGGCATATGGAAGGATTATTTGGCCTTAAACATGTAAAGAACTTAGAACTTCTCACGCTGGGCACATTGTAGCCAAGCAGTCAATGTTAGCTGCTGCCACAAGTGGCACATGGTGGCCAACAGCTGCCCTATTGGAGAGAAGACTGGGTGAGTGTTATGGATGAGCCCCTTGACAATGCCACATGATGATTTTCCTTTCTGACAGGAACACAGAGTCCATACTCTGTGATTATTAAGCAATTGTCATCAACATCTTGGTGCTCTTTTCCCAGGGAATAAACTGCCCTGAGGAAGAGAAAATGAAACATCTGGACCCTCCTGCTTAATGCCCCTTTGTTTAACATGGGGATGGATTGCTTCTTTCACATCCCCCCGACATTAGAGAGGCTTTATCCTTCTGTATACTGGATAAAGGAAGAGGGTAGTGATCTGATGGCAATCTGGCATAACATATCTTTTCCAAAGAAGCAGTCAAAGGAGTCACACCCAGACACACACACACACACACACACACACACACTCCTCTGAAGCACTCACTTTGTCATGCCTTCAAATGCAAGTGCAGGAGAATCCTTCTATTTCAGCCCTTCAATCAATGGGCCACAAAGTTCAGGGTCCCAGAGTCCTTGAAAGAACCCCACTTTCAACACAGGCGCTGAGGACCATGCAGTTAATACCTACTATTACTTAGCACAGTCTTGAAGTAAAGAACCTGCAGAAACCTTTTTTCACTGGTCTCTGTCTCTTGTATCTCGAAACTTCTGTATCATTGCAGAGTAAGACCTAGCCAAAAAAGTGAAAACATCTCTATCTGCGGAAATGCAAAAACTACTTGGATGCAAGAAACATGTTTTAGCCCCTGCCCAATTTTAACCTTGTAACTCTGGGAACATTAACCAGCCTCTGAATCTGAAAACAGCTGGGTGAGGGAGTCAGTTCTAAGCTGATAATAAAAGGATAAGTCCCCTACTTGGCCTTCTCCTCCTACTAATAACTGATAGATTTGAAAGAACTCTGTTAGGGGGGAAAGCTTAGAGTGCAGCTCTCTGAAGCATTCTGCGTGAGAAGAAATACCAGCTGTGCCCTCTTTACACAGGTCCTCCTCTGAGCGGAGTCCCCATCACCCTTGAAGGTGGCAATGAACAAACAAAAGCTCTCATGGGAAAGGAGGGCTGGGCCTTGTGACTCTAACATTTTAACCCTGACTTCCAAATTCCTGCTTTCAATGTCTCACCTATTAAAGCCACCACTTCTACGCTGCCCTCACCTGGAGACATGGCTCTCACAATATAATTTTAACTTTCTTAAATTCCATTCAGTATACCTGAAATATGTCCAAAACATTGAGAAACTGGTAACATCTAAGAGAAAAAAGAATGAGAAAAAAATGGGCTACTATATAATCTGGTTGAGGTGGTATAGTTCACCCACCTTCAGCCCTCTCTCCCTGTTTCCCAGCCTTCATCTGAGTGGCAGAAGCATCTTAAACCTCTCCTTCCTGGAGCATCCTCAGATGTATCAAAATATCCCTGCCCAGAGACAAGACAGCAATACCCAGAGAAAGGCAAAAGCTCCCTCTCCCACCTCCTGATTTCCAGTTTTCTTTCTGAGGACCCACAACTTCTCTGGATTATGGCCCCAGGAATTAGTGTCTCCTTTACAGAGATGAAACTCCCACCCCAGAACCTTCCCTCTCTAACCAGGACAATTGTATCACAAACAAGGATTCACTTGAAGGAAGGGGAAAAGCGGATGGATGAGCTTATAGGTGTAAGGTTCCTTCATTATGATATCAAACCCAATAATGCACTTTCCTATTACAGAATTTCTAGACAGTCTTCCCAAATGAGAATAGTTTCCAGGAGTATCATAAAATGCTTCTATATAGGTCACAATAAAAAAGAGCATGCTAGTTCACAATGAAAAAGAAAATGTGGAAGGTGGGGGCTGTACAATGAAGATGGGTTTTGAGAAGCCCTCCAGGCAATCAAACTTCCACTAACAAGTCCATTTTGCTATCTTTCCTGTTATGTTTATTTCTCTCCAGCTGTGAGTATAAGAGGACGCAATGGGGAGAAACATATTTCAAGTACAAAGCAAAAGTAGGTGGAAAAAGATAGTAATTAATACGTGTTCAATGATTAATCAGGATTTGTGATTCCATTAGGAGATTAAAATTCCACAAATTCTAGGTCAAACTTTACTTGCCATAACTTATTCCCTAACCAAAACAGGCTAGAGAAATGACAGTAGAATCTGGCAATGGTACCTCTTTCTAAACTGTCCAAAGGTTAATGATCTCTTCAGTTTTGAAAATCAGGATTTACTTTTATAAAGTCAAAAAGAAACTCCCACTCTGTACATGGCTTTTTTTTTTTTTTTTTGCTCTAAGTATAACAAATTATTATGCATAAATTACATGCCAAAGATAAAAATGCATCTTAAAAGTATATGGTAACCAAAGTAAGCAGATTATTTTAAAAATCTTATCATCTGTTTTTCCAGAAATGAGGAAAAGCCCTCAGATCTCATTTCATTCTTAGTACTCAACAGGAACGTGAAAATTAGGCAACAATTTAAGGAAGGTATTTTCTTTTCTCTAATTCTCTTCTGCCACCTACTGGTCACATATTTTTAAATAATACTTACTTATTTTTATGCTTTAAGTTCTAAGATACATGTGCAGGTTTGTTACATAGGTATACATGTGCTATGGTGGTTTGCTGCACCCATCAACCCATCATTAGGTATTTATCCTAATGCTGTCCCTCCCCTTGCTCCCTGTCCCTGACAGGCCCTGTTGTGTGATGTTCCCCTCCCTGTGTCCACGTGTTCGAATTGTTCAACTTCCACTTAAGAGTGAGATCATGTGGTGTTTGGTTTTCTGTTCCTGTGTCAGTTTGCTTAGAATGATGGTTTCCAGCTTCATCCAGTCCCTGCAAAGGACATGAACTCATCCTTTTTTATGGCTGCATAATATTCCGTGGTGTATATGTGTCACATTTTCTTTCTCTAGTCTATCATTGATGGGCATTTGCGTTGGTTCCAAGTCTTTGCTATTGTAAACAGTGCTGCAACAAACATACATGTGCATGTGGTTTTATAGTAGAATGATTTACAATGCTTTGGGTATATATCCAGTAAGGGAATTGCTGAGTCAAATGGTATTTCTAGTTCTAGATCCTTCAGGAACGGCCACACTGTCTTCCACAATGTAAGGCAGGCCTCATGGTGACAAAAATCCCTCAGCATTTGCGTGTCTGTAAAGGATTTTATTTCTCTATCACTTATGAAGCTTGGTTTGGCCAGATATCAAATAGAGTTGAAAATTATTTTCTTTAAGAATGTTGAATATTGGCCCCCACTCTCTTCTGGCTTATAGGGTTTCTGCAGAGAGATTCACTGTTAGTCTGATGGGTTTCCCTTTGTGGGTAACCCGACCTTTTTCTCTGGCTGCCCTTAACATTATTTCCTTCATTTCAATTTTGGTGAATCTGATGATTATGTGCCTTGGGGTTGCTCTTCTTGAGGAGTATCTTTGTGGTGTTCTCTGTATTTCCTGAATTTGATGCCTGTCTGCCTTGCTAGGTGGAGAAATTCTCTTGGATAATATCCTGAAGAGTGTTTTCCAGATTGCTTCCATTCTCCCCATCATTTTCATGCCAAAAACTCTCAATAAACTAGGTGTTGATGGAATGTATCTCAAAATAACAAGAGCTACTTATGACAAAGCCATAGCCAATATCATAATGGATGGTCAAAAATTGTAAGCATTCCCTTTGAAAACTGTCATAAGATAAGGATGCTCTCTCTCACCATTCCTATTCAACATAGTATTGGAAGTTCTGGCCAGGGCAATCAGGCAAGAGAAAGAAATAAAGGATGTTCAAACAGAGGAGAGGAAATCAAATTGTCTCTGTTTGCAGATGACATGATTGTATACTTAGAAAACCCCATCATCTCAGCCCAGAATCTCCTTAAGCTGATAAGCAACTTCAGCAAAGTCTCAGAATACAAAATCAGTGTGCAAAAATCATAAGCATTCCTATACACCACTAACAGACCAACAGAGAGTCAAATCATGAATGAACTCCCATTTAGAATTGCTACAAAGAAAACAAAATACCTAGGAATACAACTTAAAAGAGATGTGAAAGACCTCTTCAAGGAGAACAACAAACCACTGCTCAACAAAATAAAAGAAGACACAAACAAATAGAAAAACATTCCATGCTCATGGATAGGAAGAAGCAATATTGTGAAAATGGCCATACTGCCCAAAGTAACCTATAGATTCAATGCTATCCCCATCAATCTACCATTGACTTTCTTCACAGAATTAGAAAAAACTACCTTAAATTTCATATGGAACCAAAAAAAGCCCGCATAGCTAAGACATTCCTAAGCAAAAAGAGCAAAGCTGGAGGAATCACACTACCTGACTTCAAACTGTACTACAAGGCTACAGTAACTAAAACAGCATGGTAGTGGTACCAAAACAGATATATAGACCAATGGAACAGAACAGAGGACTTAGAAGTAACACACATCTACAGTGATCTACAACCACACATCTACAACCATCTGATCTTTGACAAACATGACAAAAACAAGCAATGGGGAAAGAATTCCCTATTTAATAAATGATATTGGGAAAACTGGCTAGCCATAAGCAGAAAACTGAAACTGGACCCCTTTCTTATACCTTATACAAAAATTAACTCAAGATGGATTAAAGACTTAAACATAAGACCTAAAACCATAAAAATTCTAGAAGAAAACCTAGGCAATACCATTCTAGGCATGGACAAAGGCTTCATGAATAAAATGCCAAAAGCAATGGCAACAAAAGCCCAAAATTGATAAATCTGATCTAATTAAACTAAAGAACTTCTGCACAGCAAAAGGAACTATCATCAGAGTAAACAGGCAACCTACAGAATGGGAGAAAATGTTTGCAATCTATCCATCTGACAAAGGACTAATATCCAGAAACTACAAAAAAACTTAAACAAATTTACAAGAAGAAAACAAACAACCCCATCAAAAAGTAGGCAAAAATATAAACAGACATTTCTCAAAAGAAGACATTTATGTAGCCAACAAACATATGAAAAAAAAACCTCATCATCACTGGTCATTAGAGAAATGTAAATCAAAACCGTAATGAGATAGCATCTCACACCAGTTAGAATGGCAATCATTAAAAAGTCAGGAGACAACAGAGGCTGGAGAGGATGTGGAGAAATAGGAGTGCTTTTACACTGCTGGTGGGAGTGTAAATTAGTTTGACCATTCTTGAAGACAATGTGGCAATTCAAGGATCAGAACCAGAAATACCATTTGACCCAGCAATCCTATTACTGGGTATATACGCAAAGGATTATAAATCTTTCTACTATAAAGACACATGCCACGTGTTTTTATTTTGGCACTGTTCACAATAGCAAAGAGTTGGAACCAACCCAAATGTCCATCAATGATAGACTGGATAAAGAAAATGTGGCACATATACACCACGGAGTACTATGCAGCCATAAAAAATGATAAGTTCACATCCTTTGCAGGGACATGGATGAAGCTGGAAACCATCACTCTCAGCAAACTAATACAAGAACAGAAAACCAAACACCACATGTTCCCACTCATAAGTGGGAGTTGAACAATTAGAACACATGGGCACAGGGAGAGAAACATCACACACTGGGGACTGCTCAGTTGGGGGGGACTAGGGGAGGGATATCATTAGGAGAAATACCTAATGTTGATGATGGGTTGATGAGCGCCGCAAACCACCGTGGCATGTGTATGAAGAAAAAAATCATAAGAGTAGGAATAAATGAAATTGAAATGAAGAAAGCAATAAAAAAAGATCAATGAAATGAAAAGTTGATTTTTTGAAAAGATTACAAAAATTGAAAAACCTTTAGCCAGACTAAATAATATAAAAAGAAAGAGAAGAACCAAATAAATAAAATCAGAGATGAAAAAGGAGACATTACAACTGATAGCACAGAAATTCAAAAGATTATTAGTGGCCATTATGAGTAACTATATGCTAATAAATGGAAAATCTAGAAGAAATGGATAAATTCCTAAACACATACAACCTACCAAGATTGAACCATGAAGAAATTTAAAAGCTGAATAGACCAATAACAAGTAATGAGATTGAAGTCATAGTAAAGTCTCCCAGGAAAGAAAAGCTGGGACCCAATGGTTTAACTGCTGAATTCTACCAAACATTTAAAGAACTAATACGAATTCTACTTAAACTATTTCACAAAATGGAAGAGAAGGAAATACTTCCAAACCCATTCTACAAGGCCAGTATTACCATGATACCAAAACCAGGCAAAAGCATGTCAAAAAAGGAAAACTACAGGCCAATATCTCTGAATTTTAATGCAAAAGTCCTCAACAAAATACTAGCAAACCAAATTTAACAATGCATTAAAAAGATCATTCATCATGACCACGTAGATTTATCCCAGGGATGCAAGGATGGATCAATACGTGCAAATTCATCAACGTGATACATTATATCAATAGAAAGAAGGACAAAAACAATATGTATTAGTCCCTTTTCATGATGCTGATAAAGATATATCTGAGACTGGGAAGAAAAAGAGGTTTAATTGGACTTAGAGTTCCACATGTCTGGGGAGGCCTCAGAATCATGGTGGGAGGCAAAAGGCACTTCATACATGGCAGCAGCAAAAGAAAATGAGAAAGAAGCGAAAGTGGAAACCCCTGATAAATCCATCAGATCTCATGAGACTTATTCACTATCACAAGATGGCATGGAAAAGACCAGCCCCCATGATTCAATTAACTCAACTGGGTCCCTCCCACAACAGGTGGGAATTTTGGTACATACAATTCAAGTTGAGATTTGGTGGGGACACAGCCAAACCATATCATTCTGCCCCTAGCCCCTCCAAATCTCATGTCCTCACATTTCAAAACCAACCATGCCTTTCCAATAGTCCCCCAAAGTCTTAACTCCTTTCAGCCAATCGTTCACAGTCGAAAGTCTCATCTGAGATAAGGCAAGTCCCTTCTGCCTATGAACCTGTAAAATCAAAAGTAAGCTAGTTACTTCCTAGATACAATGGGGGTACAGGTATTGGGTAAATATGGCCATTCCAAATGGGAGACACTGGCCAAAACAAAGGAGTTACAGGTCCCATGCAAGTCCAAAATCCAGAGAGGCAGTCAAACTTCAAAGCTCCAAAATGATGTCATTTGACTCCATGTCTCACACCCGGGTTTCACTGATGCAAGAGGTGGGTTCCTGTGGTCTTGGGCAGCTCTGTCCCTGTGGCTTTGCAGGGTACAACATCCCTCCCAGCTGCTTTCACTGGCTGGCCCTGGGTCTTTGTGGCTTTTCCAGGCACAAGGCTGAACGTATCAGCGGATCTATCATTCTGGGATCTGGAGGATGGTGGCCTTCTTCTCACAGCTCCACTAGGCAACACCCCACTAGGGACTCAGTATGGGGGCTCCCACCCCACATTTCCCATCTGCACTGCCCTAGCAGAGGTTCTCCATGAGGGCCCTAGCCCTACAGCAAACTTTTACCTGGGCATTCAGGCATTTCCATACATCTTCTGAAATCTAGGCAGAGGTTTTCAAACCTCAATTATTGACTTCTGTGCACCTACAGGCTCAACACCACATGGAAGCTGCCAAAGTTTGGGGCTTCCACCCTCTGAAGCCACAGCCCAAGCTGTACATTGGCACCTTTCAGCCATAGCTGGAGCAGCTGGGATGCAGGACACCAAGTCCCAAGGCTGCTCACAGCATGGAGACCCTGGGCCTGGCGCATGAAACCACTTTTTTCTCCTGGGCCTCCAGGCCTGTAATGGGGTCTCTGACATGTCCTGGAAACATTTTCCCATGGTCCATGGGATTAACATGAGGCTTCTTGCTATTTATGCAAATTTCTGCAGCCAGCTTGAATTTCTACCCAGAAAATGGGTTGTTGTTGTTTTTTTCCTATTGCATAGTCAGGCTGCAAATTTTCTGAACTTTTATGCTATGTTTTTCTTTTAAAACTGAATGTCTTTAACAGCACCCAAGTCACTCCTTGAATGCTTTGCTGCTTACAAATTGTTTCCACCAGATACCCTAAATCATCTCTCTCAAGTTCAAAGTTCCACAAATCTCTAGGGCAGGGACAAAATCCCACCAACCTCTTTGCCAAAACATAACAACAGTCACCTTTGCTCAAGTTCCCAATAAGTTCCTCATCTCCATCTCAGACCACCTCAGCCTAAATTATATTGTCCATATTGCTATCAGCATTCTGGGCAAAGCCATTCAACAAATCTGTAGGAAGTTCCAAACTTTCCCACATTTTTCTGTCTTCTTCTTAGCCCTCCCAGTGAGTCCAACCTCTGACTGTTACCCAGTTGCAAAGTCGTTTCTACATTTTCAGGTGTGTTTTCAGCAATGCCCCCACTCTACTGGTACCAATTTACTGTATTTGTCTGTTTTCATGCTGCTGACAAAGACATTCCCGAGACTGGGAATAAAAAGAGGTTTAATTGGACTTACAATTCCACATGGGGAGGCCTCAGAATCATGGCAGGAGGTGAAAAGCACTTCTTACATGGCAACAGCAAGAGAGAATGAGGAAAATGAGCCAAAGCAGAAACCACTGATAAACCCAACAGATCTTATTTATTGTCTTATTTAAGACTTATTTACTATCTTAAGACTTATTTAC
This sequence comes from Cacajao melanocephalus, assembly GCA_963573385.1. Lineage (NCBI taxonomy): Eukaryota > Metazoa > Chordata > Mammalia > Primates > Pitheciidae > Cacajao > Cacajao melanocephalus. Next base: position 41,738 of record CAUYLG010046285.1, read on the forward strand.
TAACTTAAGTCTTATTTAAGACTTATTTACTACCATGAGAATAACACGGGAAAAATCCGACCCCTATGATTCAATTACCTCTCCCAGGTCCCACACACAACATGTGGGAATTCTGGGAGATACAATTTAATTTGAGATTTGGTGTGGACACAGCCAAACCATATCACCATATGATCATTTCAACTGATACTTAAAAAAAAATTAAAACTGATAAGATTGAATACCCCTTCATGATTAAAAAACCCTTTAAAAACTGAGTACAGAAGAATCATACCTGAACATAATAAAAGGCATATATGACAAACTCGCAGCTAGTATTATACTGAATGGGGAGAAAATGAAAACCTTTCCTCTAAGATCTGTAACACGACATGGATGCTCACTTTTACCACTGTTATTTAATACAGTACTGGAAGTTCTAGCCAGAGCAATCAGACGTGAAAAAGAAATAAAGGGCATTCAAATTAGAAAGGAAGATGTCAAATTTTCCTTGTTTGCAGATAATATGATCTTGTACTTGGAAAACCCTAAAGACTCCACCAAACAACTATTAGAACTGAAAAACAAATTCAGTCAAGTTGCAGGATACAAAATCAACATACAGAAGTCAGTAGCATTTCTATATGTCAACAGCAAACAATGTGAAAATGAAATCAAGAAAGTAATCTCATTTACAATAGCTACAAATAAAATTAAATACCTGGAAATTAACCAAAAAAGTAAAAGATCTCTATGATTAAAACTATAAAACACTGATGAAAGAAATTGGAGACACAAAAAAATGGAAAGATACTCCATGTTCACAAACTGGAAGAATCAATATTGTTAAAATATCCATACTACCCAAAACAATCTATAGGTTCAATGCAATCTCTATCAAAATATCAATGATATTCTTCACCAACATAGAAACAAACAATTCTAAAATTTATATGGAATCATGAAATACCCAGAATAGCCAAAACTATGCCAAGAAAAAAAAACAAAATTGGAGGAATCACATTACCTGACTTCAAATTATACTGCAAAGCTATAGTAACCAAAACAATATTGTACTAGCATAAAAACAGACACACAATGGAACAGAATAGGTAACCCAGAAATAAATGCATACATCTACAGTGAGCACATTTTCAACAAAGGTGCCAAGAACATACATTGGGGAAATGACAATCTCTTCAATAAATAATGGTGGGAAAACTGGATATCCATATGCAGAAGAATGAAACTAGACCCTGTCTCTCACCATACACAAAAATCAAATCAAAATGGATTAGACTTAAATCTAAGACCTCAAACTATAAAACTACTGCCACAGCAAAGGAAACAACAAAATGAAGAGAAAATCCACAGAATGAGAGGAAATATTTGTGAACTACTCATCTGACAAAAGATTAATAACCATAATATAAAAATTAAAAATGGAAAAAACATCTGAATACACATTTCTCAATAGAAGACATACAAATGGCAAATGGGCATATGAAAAAGTGTTCGACATTATTGATTATCAGAGAAATGCAAATCAAGACTGCAATGCAACATCACCTCACCCCAGTTAAAATGGCTGTTATCCAAAAGACAGGCAATTACAAATGCTGGCAAGGATGTAGAGAAAAGGGAACTCTCATATTGTTGGTGGAAATGTAAATTAGTGCAACTACTATGGAGAATATTTTGGAGGTTCCTCAAAAAGCTAAAAATAGAGCTACCATATAATCCAGCTATGGCACTGCTGGGTATACACCCAAAAGAAAGGAAATCAGTATATCAAAGGAAGATCTGCACTCCCATGTTTGTTGCAGTACTGTTCACAATAGCCAAGATTTGGAAGCAACCAAGTGTCCACCAACAGATGAATGAATAAAGAAAAGTGATACATATACAAAATGTAGTACTATTCAGCCATAAAAAAGAATGAGATCCTGTCACTTGCAACATGGATGGAACTGGGGATTATCATGTTAAGTGAATTAATCAGGCACAAAAAGACAAACTTTGCATTTTATCACTTATTTGTGGGAGCTAAAAATTAAGACAACTGAACTTACAGAGATAGAGAGTAGAAGAATTGTTACCAGAGGCTGGGAAGGGAAGTTAGGGGGATAGATGGGGAATAGAGATGGTTAATGGGTCCAAAAAATAGAATGAGTAAGACCTAGTATTTGATAGCACAACAGGGTGACTAGAATCAATAACAATTTAATTGTACATTTTTAAAAACAAAAATAATATAATTGGATTGTTTTTAACCCAAAGGACAAATGCTTCCAGTAATGAATATCCCATTTACCCTGATGTGATTATCTCATGTACCCCATAAATGTATATGCCTACTATGTACCTACAATCATTTTTTAAAAAATTAAAAAGAAGGTAAAGGAAAAAGAGGATTCAAGAAGAAGAGTGGTCAACAGTGCCAGATGCTAAGATGTCAAGAAAACGAGCAAGGACATTGTCCATTAGATGGAGAATAAGAGAGACAATCACTAGATTTAGAGTAGCTTCTGCAAGGTAAGTCCAGGTTTTAGTGGTCTGAGGAATGAAAGGTGAAGAAATGTAGGTAATAAATACAAAAAACTCTAACAAGAAGTTTAGCTATGAAAGGAGATGAGATAGGCTCAAAGCTGAGAAAGATGCAGAATTTTTAATATGGGAAAGCTTTAGAATTTTTTTTTCAATTCTGCTAGAGAGAAGTCAATTACTCTCTTTTCATAATATCTCTTATTTCATCATTATAATACTCTAAAACTATATTTAATAATTCACAACTACTATGTTAATTACTGACATTAGTTAAAACCAAAAACAATAGAAACTTTATTCCTGCAGGCCTGGGCAAGGGGAGCAAGAAATTAGATAATTTAACAAGAACACACAGAGCAGCATTTTCTCATAATTGCCTGAATGAGGTTGACTTTTTATTCGGCACTTTAAATGCAGGGCTGAAATATCTATGGGGTTTGAAACTCAGCTGAAACTCTGCACTAATCTCTATAATTGAAATTTAACAAATCACCCACTGATCATGCATAGAACTATTTCTTATTTTCCTCTCATTTGCATTTCTTTCTTTCCACCATTTTCTTTCTTTACTTCTTCTGCCATTTCTTTATCTTTTATTTATTGATGTGGGAAAGTTGTTCATTGCTGGTACCTCAAATTCTACTACCCAGTTAAACATTCCTGAACATGTGCAGCATTAAAGGTAATAGATTTTGTGAGAGATAGAGCATTGTATTTGTCTTTGTAATTAGAATCTAAACAAATTAACTGAGTTTTTAGAGAATATCAGACAATGGAATTTAAAAATAAATAATATTCCCTTCATTAAATAAACTAAACTTTTTGGCATTTGCCATATTGAGTATCTACTATATGAGGAACTCTGTGTAGACAGTGAAGATTGAAAACTAAGTAAGATATAACCCCTGTCCTCCAGCAATGTGCTTCTCATTGCATTGATATGCAGAGTAGAGAAAAGAAAAAGGGAAACGGGGCAATATTAGAGGTGGAAACAGGATTCTCAGAAGCTACCAAGAGAAATGTAAACCTAGTTTGGATTTCCTAATAATAGAAAAAATTATTTCCCATGTGCTTCTTTATAGTAAGAAAGAAAAATAAAATCCTTCAAACCACAAGTTTTTTTTACTTTCCAATTTGCCATATAATCTTATATTCCTAAGTGATTTACCCTGTTTTTCAATATCTGTCAACAAATTCCTAAGAAAACAAAACGTATGGATTAAAGATTTAAACATAAGACCTAACACCATAAAAACCCTAGAAGAAAACTTAGGCAAAACCATTCAGGACATAGGCATAGGCAAGGATTTCATGGCTAAAACACCAAAAGCAATGTCAACAAAAGCCAAAATAGACAAATGGTATCTAATTAAACTCCAGAGCTTCTGTACAGCAAAGGAAACAATCATTAGAGTGAACTGGCAACCAACAGAATAGGAAAAATTTTTGCAATCTACCCATCTGGCAAAGGCCTAATATGCGGAATCTACAAAAGAACTAAAAAATAAACCCATTCAAAAGTGGGTGAAGGATATGAACAGACACTTCTCAAAAGAAGACAACTATGAGGCCAACAAACATGAAAAAATGCTCATCATCACTGGTCAATAGAGAAATGCAAATCAAAACCACATTGAGATACCATCTCACACCAGTTAGAATGGTGGTCATTAAAGAATCTGGAGACAACAGATGTTGGAGAGGATGTGGAGAAATAGGAACACTTTTACACTGTTGGTTGGAGTGCAAATTAATGCAACCATTGTGGAAGACAGTGTGGCAATTTCTCAAGGACCTAGAAATAGAAATTCCATTTGACCCAGTAATCCCATTACTGGGTATATACTCAAAGAATTATAAATTGTTCTATTATAAAGACACATGCACACACGTATGTTCATTGTGGCACTGTTTACAATAACAAAGACCTGAAACCAACCCAATGTCCATCAACGGTAGACTGGATAAAGAAAATGTGGCATATATACACTATGGAATACTACACAGCCATAAAAAATGATGAGTTTGTGTCCTTCATAGGGACATAGATGAATTTGGAAACCATCATTCTCAACAAACTGACATAAGAACAGAAAACCAAACACCACATGTTATCACTCAGAGGCAGGTGTTGAACGATTAGAACACATGGACACAAGGTGGGGAACATCACACACTGAGGACAGTTGGGTGGGGGCTAGGGGATGGACAGTGGGGGTGGGGAGGGTTAGGAGGGATAATGAGGGGAGAAATACTAGATGTGGGTGATGGGGGGATGAAGGCAACAAACCACCTTGCCTTGTGTGCACCTATGCAACAATCCTGTATGATCTGCACATGTACCCCAGAACCTAAAGTACTACAACAACAACAAGAACAACAAAAACTCTACATTTTAAAGTAATGAAATTCATAAAATTTTATTATCTAGTTTTTTAGTTTTTGTTCTTTGTATGAAGACATTTCCCATCCTTAGATCCAATAATGTTTTGTTTATTTATGCTTTAGTTTTTATTATATCTTTCCTTCTGATTTGTTTGGGTTGAATTTTCCTTTTTTGTTTTTTGTTAAAGTGAAATGTTAGGTTATTAATTTTAGATTTTTCTTTTCATATATAGGCAGTTTATAGCTATAAATTATCTGCTAAGTACTGCTTTGGCTGCATCCCAGAACTTTCAGTATGCTGTAGTTTCATTTTTGCTCATCTCCAAATATTTAATCATTTAAGCAGTTTCTTCTGTGATCCATTATTTAACAGTGTGCTGTGTAATTTCCACATCTTTGTGAATTTTCTTCTGTGATTGATTTCTAATTCCATTTTTGATAAGATAGAATACTTTTAGGGAAGTTTAATCATTATAAAGTTTTATTGAGGCCTGTTCGATGGCCTATACATGGTTTAAGTTAAATAATGTTCCAAGTGCATTGAGAAAAATGTATAGTAGTGTGCCTATCCACAGTTTCACTCTGAAGTTTCAGTTACCTGTGGTGCCATGTGGTATTTAGAGAGACAGGGAGAGAGAGAAAAAGAGAGAGAGAGACAGAGACCATATTTATGTAACTTTCACTATAATATATTGTTATAATTGTTCTATTTTATTATTATTGATAATCTTTTACTATGCCTAATTTACAAATCAAACTTCATCATAGCCATGTGCATATAGGAGAAAAACACATTATATATAAGTCAGTACTATTATCAGTTTCAGTCATCCACTGGGAGTCTTGAGACATATCCCCTGCAGATAAAGGGGACGACTGCATATTTTGCAGTTATTGGGTAGAATGTTTTATGTCTCTCTATGAGATTTATATTAATATTTAATTTACAATGTTGTTCATTTTTTCACATCTTTGCTGATCTTCTGCCTAATTATTCTACCCATTATTGAAAGTGAAGTACTGAGGTCTCCAGCTATTGTTATTCATCTATTTTTTCTTGCAGTTCTGTCAGTTTTTCCTTAAGGCATTTTTGGACATTTTTGCTAGGTGTATATCCATTTATAATTCTCATGTCTTAAATGATCAATTATTTTATTATTATAAGATGTTCTTTTTTGCCTCTAGTCACAATTTGTCTCAAAGTATATTTTTTCTGATGTTATTGTGGCCACTCCATGACTATCTGGGTACTACTGAGTGGTCTATCTGTTTTCCTAACATTTTAGTTTTAACCTGTTTGTGTCTCTGAATTTAAAGCTTTTCTCCTGAGGACAGCATAAAACATACACTTGGAATTTGCTTCTTTTTAATTCTTAAAAGGTATATATTTTATCAATATATATCTTTGAATAAAGTGCCAATTTACTTTTAACTTAATTAAGAATAGGGTAGTCATTATGTCTGATGTTTTATTTGTTTTCTATGGCTTACATCTGTTTTTTTTGTTTGTTTCTTTAGATTTTCTATTTTATCATTACTGACTTGTTTTCTGTTAGGTATTTTCTGGTATATCGTTTGAATTTCCCTGTGATTTATTTTAACATTTGTTCTTGAACTGTTTTCTTAGTGATTTCCCTTGGGATTATAATTAACATCTAACTTAAAGCAATGTAGTTTGGACTAATAACAATTTAATTGATAATAAATAGTATGCAAATATTTGCTCTGACTTCTCATGCTGCCTTTTACTATTTCCATACAAAATACATCTTTATGCATTATAAGTCCTTCTACTTAACTGATAATTATCAAATTGTGTATCTGTCTCATATTGAATAGGAGGTCTCATATTGAATAGGAGAAAAAAGGTGTTCTAAACAAAAATATATTATTTTTATTTTTGCCTTTAATGGTATTTATTTTATCTTTTAAAATTAAAAAAAAATTTTGTGGGTATATAGTAAGTGTATATATTTATGGGGTACATAAGATGTTTTGATACAGGCATATACACAGTATGAAATAAGCACATTATGGGGAATTGAATATACTTCTATATATATATCCATCCTGGAGTATTCATTTTTCTTTATATGGATTCAAGTTATTGTTTAGTGTCCTTTCATATTAACCCTGGGGATCTCCTCTAACATTTCTTGTACTGCTAGTGATAAATTCTCTCAGTTTTATCTGTATCTTAATTTCTCTATTATTTTTGAAAAATAGTTTTGCTAGACAGAGAAGTCTTAGTTGATAGTGTTTTTCTTTTCATGGTTTCTGATGATACATCTTTTGTTAATCTTACTGAGCACTGATTACACATGATGAGTTGCTTTTCTCATGCTGCTTTCAAGGGTTTTCATCTTTCAACAGTTTGACTATGTGTCTCAGTGTGAATCTCCTTAGTTTATTCTACTTGGTGTTCATTGAACTAATTCGATATGTAGATTCATGTTTGTCATAAAATTTGGTAAGGTTTTGACCATTATGTCTTCAAATTTTTTTATACCCCTTTTTCTCGCTCCCTTCATTCTGGCTCTCTGAATATGTGTAAAATAGTATGTCTGATGAAATTTTACAGATTTCTGAACCTCTACTTATTTATTTTTCTTACTTTTTTCTTTTTGACCTTCAGACTGGATAATCTCAATTGATCTGTCTTCAAGTTAACTGATTTTTTTTTCTTGTCAACAGTTCAAATCTGCTGCTCAACTGCTCTAGTGAATTTTTTCATTTCAGCCATTGCAATTTTTCACTTTCCATTTGATTATTTTAAATAATGTCTAACTCTTTATTGTTATTCACTATATAGTAGGTATGAGAGGAAAATACATCTTGGTACCCCAAAATCACTAAGCCAAAGGGGAAAGTCAAGCTAGGAGCTGCTTAGGGAAAACCTGCCTCCCATTCTATTGCTAAAACAGATAGCCACTAAGATAAAAATGCTATGCACCTCCCTCACAAGGAATTTCCTTGTAGACAAAGGACAGTCAGAACTCAAAGTCATCCCTTTGCTCACTGAGATAAATGACATAAATGCATATCTGACTGCCCCCCTTAGGAAAGGCTAATCAGAAACTCAAAAGAATGCAACCATTTGTCTCTTCCCTACTTATGACCTGGAAGTCCCCTCCCTGCTTTGAGTTGTCCTGCCTTTCTGGACCAAACCAATGTATATCTTACATAAATTGATTGATGTCTCCTGTCTCCCTAAACTGTGCTCTAACCACTTTGGGCACATGTAATGAGGACCTCCTGAGGCTATGTCATGGATGCACATCCTTAACTTTGCAAAATAAACTTCCTAAATTGACTGAGACCAGTTTCAGATATTTGGAGGTTCAAATAGGGAATCATTCTTATCCTCCTCTTTACTTCTTTACACAGGTTTTCTGTAGTTATTTGAATATACTTCTAATAGTGAATGTCAGTTCTTTATCTAGTAAGTTTGACATCTAGGTTTTCTCAGGGACAGTTTTACTGACTTTTTTCATATGTATAGGCCTATTTTCTTGTTTCTTTGAGTGTCTCATCTTTATTATTAAAAACTGGAAATTTAAAATGATGTAATATTTAAGTTATAGAAAGAAGATTATCAGCCCCACACACCTGGGTTTGTTGTTGCTGCTGTTTGTTTGTTTATTGACTTATCTGGACTATTATGTAAAGTCCAAATTCTTGGTTGTATGTGGTCTATGAAATTTCTGTGCGGTTACCTTCTTGGTCAGCTAATGATTGGTTAGAGATCATCTTAATGCTTTGAACTAATGTGTGTTGGGTACATTTCAATGCTTTGGTAGGCAGTTTAAAACCCTGCCTTAGACTTCTCTTTTTTGCTGTCTAGAGCCTTAAGGTCTGACAACAATGATTTGTCTTCTCAAATCTTACCTGGCACAGGCCATGTGCACAGTATACATGAATGATTTCTAATTCCCAGGAATATGTGAAAGCTTTACTAAGTTTCCTATGGATATCTTATTTTCAAGTGCTTTTTTTTTTTTTTAAATTAGCCTCTTATCCTGAATTGGTAATGTTATATCAGGCAGCTGTAATATTAACCAGTTGTCATTATTTTTTTCTGTAAATGCCCTTCTAGTATGGCTGTTTATACTAAGCAATCTCTGAGTCTGGTCAAAAAAAGACAAATCTTGAAGATGAAGTTTTCAGTGAGCTGTCATAAATAGTGACCATTCTTTGGGAATGAGGCATGTGATGGGCTACCCCTTCCAATGGCTAGTAGTCTACCATAGTTGCAAGAATGTCACTACAGAACTGGAGAGGGAGATAAAATTTGGGAATGCTAAATTATTACAAAGCTTACTGTTTTTACAAGATTCAACTTTTTTTTTTTTTAACTAAACACTTCTCAGATGTGGCAAACTTTTGCATACTTTCCAGAACTTAAAGAAGTTGATTTTGACAGGATTTTTGGGGCCAATATCCTTGTTATTGTTATGAAAGTGTAGATTTTCAGAGGCCTTTGTTCTTCCATTCCAATAGTTGAAACTGATTCTTATCTTTTTCTTTAGAAAGTTTTCTAGTGCCATTCAGATGTGGCTAGGCTACTTCTCAATTCTTGTAATTAGCATTATTGTTGTAGTAATGTAGTGCAGCTACCATCTAGTCTGCAGGAGCTGTGATTCTCTGTATTGTCCTCATACCAGCAGCATCAAAAGTAGCTAAAATTTTGTTTAAATGGAAACTCCTGGGGTCCAACCCAGATCTAGTGAATAAAAAACTCAGGTGGTTTGACACTGTAGACTATAGGCATAAGTTATTTTTGAAGTCTGTCTGAACTTGGAAAGGATTTGGAAGTAGCATAAATTTGAAAAATCATTCTTTACAAGGTAGGTGGTTCATGTGAAGAATATCTGATGTTGGAAGTCAAAGGTTATTGCTAGGAAAAGGCATACAGACAAATCAGAGTTGACTACAGTTCACCCATATCCCATTATGAAGTTCCAGGCCTGCTTATTTCCCAAATCTTCTATACAATTATAGCAATTGCAGTATAGTTTTACTCTTTCCCACCTATGTTCTCTTAACCTTATTTTCATAAAATAACATAAAGAATTGTCTTTCTACCATTAATTTGGATAAGAGATGGAGATTTAGAACCAAGAGAATTTTAACTGGAAGCTTTCTGGTTCCTTGGTTAGCGCTGGTGGCATTATATATCCACTCATCATCTATTTATTCATTCATTTGTTCCACAAGTTCTCACTGAATGAGAAGATGTGGAATTCTGGACCTAGCTCCAAAGGCTGATGAAGGTACTAGGGAGATACTCAAAGTCTGAGAAATATAATGAGACACTGTCTCCACAAGAAACTATGCAAAAAATAAATAAATAAATAACCAGACTTGGTGGCACTTGTCCTAGCTACTCAGGAGGCTGAGGTGGAAAGAGCTTGAGCCCAGGAATTTGAGGTAAGAGCGAGCTATGATCATGCCACTGCACTCTAGACTGGACAACCAAGTGAGACCTTGTCTCTAAAAAAATAAAAAATAAAAATGAAAAAATTTAACAAACATACTTGAGAGCCAGTTGCACAGAGATGAACCTAAAAGACTGAAGACCTCTTTGGAAAAGAGAAGGAAAACAAAAAGGTATAAAGAATGAATCTTGAGGAATGCTCAGAGTTAAAAGGATAAGAAAAAGCTATTATTTAAAAACAAAAATCCACTTGATTGTTAATGGGATATTTCTTGTGAAAGATATACCATGCAGAAGTGAGAAAATTTGGCTTCCTCAAAGAATGTTGATTTTCTCAAATTGTTGTCCTTGGCTGGAAAGGGAAGGGTGGGTATATGAAGATAAGGTGATTGAAGGGTACAAAAATACACTTAGAAGAAATATGCCTTAATATTTGATAGCATAGTGGGGAAATTATAGTTAATAATAATTTTTGTACATTTCAAAATAATTAGATGGGAATTATAATGTTTCCAACACAAAGAAAAGATAAATGATTGAGGCAATAAATATTCCAACTACCCCAACATAATCATTATACATTGTATACATGTATCAAAATACCACATGTATCCCAAAATATGTATGACTCTAATACATCAATAAAAATATATAGTCCCTGGACCAGCAGTGTCAGCATATCTGGGAACCTTTTAGAAATACAAAACCTCCCCTAGCCTACTGGATCGGAAATCTGGGAGTGAGTCCCAGAAACCTGTTTTTTGACAAGCTTTCCAGGTGATTCTGATGTACACTTAAGCTTGAGAACCACTGCTGTAACAAATTACATCCTGTGGTCCACAGAGGTAACTCACGGGGTTTCTTATATTCTTGTGGAGAGTAACATGCTGATTAGGGAAGAGATTATGTTTTTGCCCAATTTTAATGGCTTGTTTTGAATGTTCTCTCTATTTATTAATTGAGGAGAAAAGTATCAACCTAAACTCAGGGTTTTGGCAGGCAGAAATTTGGTAGAATATATATTAGTATTAGAAAGCATAGCGTCAGGAAAGGCTTAAAACATATGAAGGGCTTCTTAAGTCTTGAATTATTGCAAATGAGATCAATCCATGTTGAGATTTCAATTAGAAAAATATATAATTTTGAATTGGGTTGGAAGATAGTCAAACCTAATCTTTTGTGTCCAAAATCTCCTTCTTCAGTGAGCAACAAAAAGAAATGAAGCTCAAATGAATGTCCCTAAAGCCTTGTGAGAGACTCAATAATAAAAGAAAAATTCAATGCCTGTAATCCCAGCACTTTGGGAGGCCAAGGCAGGCAGATCGCCTGAGGTCAGGTGTCTCAAGACCAGCCTGGCCAACATGGTGAAATCCTGTCTCTACTACAGATATGAAAATTAGCCAGGCATGGTGGCAGGCACGTGTAATCCCATGTACTTGGGAGGCTGAGACAGGAGAATCACTTGAACCTGGGAGGAGGAGGTTGCAGTGAGCCAAGATGGTGCCATTGCATTCCAGCCTGGGAGACAAAAAACTCCATCTCAAAAAAAAAAAAAAGAAAAAGAAAAATTCAATTATGTATTGAACTTGCTAAGGCAGAAAAAACTTTGGACATAGTAGAATGATTCCAAAAAATAAAATAACAAACTCTTGTCTGGTTAAACCAGAATTCCTGCATGTATATACCACATTTTAGAAAACAGAAAACACATAATGCTAAGTCAGACTGTTAATAATAACTCCCAGTTAAATTAATGGCTATGGTTAAGTGAGTGCCTACTATGTGCTAGTCTTTGTGTTAAGATTACCACTTTTTACATGGAAGCCTGTCAAGGGGCCTGTTATAATTTCTGTTTTACGGATGGCACTCCAGCTTGGATGACAGAGTGAGACACTGTCTCAAAAAATCAAAATAAAAAAAAGTAAAACATATCAAGCTCTTGATTCCATCTTACTAGAAATCCTGTGAGAATAAGTTTCTAAGTCCTCAGATAGGAATGCTTCAAACCTTCGGGAGCTGATGAAACTTACTCTCTTGATACATTTATTATTACTAATCACATACTAAATATAGGAAATGGACTTCTCTCTAGATGCACCAAGCGTCTCGTTCCTGGGGTACATTTGGAATGTTAATGGAAAAGTCAGAAAGTACAGATTAAATGTGCATAGTGTACTAAGGAAACATTCAAAACTTTTCTCTCCTGCATGTGATTTCTGGCATCTTACATGAAAATATTATCAATATTATCTCTACAAAGAAAGACCTTGAGAAAGGTGACTTAGAGATGAAGTACTTAGAACACAGCACTGTGGTAACCTTAGCTACCACTCTGTAATTTGGGAGTTCCTTATAGTACCTATCTTGAAGGGTGGTTGTGAGTATTACACTAGGCTGCACAGGAAAAACCCTTAGCACTGAGTCTATCACAGAGTCATATCATTGTCATCTTCATCATGGGTTTGCACAAACCCAGTCTTCACAGATGGCCCACAGCGATCCTCCCTCATTCACAGTGGTCAATGTAACTTCTTACTAAATAAGCGATAGTGTCTATTTGGACTGGGGTAGGATTCTCAGGACCCTATGGGCCCGAGGGTCTCATTTGGCCTTTTTTACATTTAGCATAACAAAAAGTTTAAAAATAAAACAAAAGCTCTTTTGCTGTCAGATATTTGATGAACTATGTAATTCAGCCTTTGGCCAAAGGGGCAGGATACATGTGCTACTCAGTGAGTGTCACTGTGTTGTAGAAATTGATGTCCTGCAGAGTCAGAAGGGTACTCGTAAGTGAGGTCATGGATCTGGTATACCAATGTATGCCTTTAGGAAGAAGGTATTTTGATCTTAGTGTCCTGCGTTAACTCTACGTCCAGGTTTATTTTTCAAAACCAATGCAATCTCAGTACCTCAGACACTTTCCAAAATACTCATTCCATCTTTCTCCCTTGTTTGTAATGTGTTTTTGATTGTTAAGTTTCTGTTACATAGTTACTATCCAATCAATAAACATTAGCCAGTTTATTAGTGAAACAGGCTTGATTTCATGATGTCACTCTTAGAAAGGTTTTTATTTATCACTCTAGTCCACAGAAGTTCACAGCTGATGCAATATACAGACTAAGCAGCTGTGCTGCCAGGAGCAGTTCCTATGCCTGAGGCTCCCCTTCAGGTCACACAGAATGAGCATGGAAGAAACTCAGTGATTGTCAAGAAATGAAAACACACACACACACACACACACACACACACACACAGGTGTCCAGAATCTGGCCTTGAGTGCAGATTTAGTGCATGTAAAAGCCTCTCTCCCCCGAACTCCCCATTGGTGAGTGTACGTGACTGCTCATCCCCCACGTTAATCATGAGTGCAAAGCTGTGTGCCTGTATCTAGAGGCCACAATGGGAAGTGGCACTCAGATAATGGGATTCCTGTCAGCAATTGAACTAAATGACTCAGGTCAGTGGCCTCTTTGTTAGAACTGGGGCCAGGAGGAGCTGAATGACCCTGAGCAGGGAAGGTGGCGCCTGGGAGTCTAGGCAGCCCTGTAGGGTTGGACAGACATCAGGGAATCTAAGCCGATCCTGCAAGAAGCCAGGCTTTTGGGTCATTCAAACGTATTTCTGATGTAAAACTATTAGTTCTTGATTGGAGCTGTGATGGAGAATAGGGGTAAGCTGAATTTTAGTAGTACATGAAACCTACAAGGTATGTCCCCATTGCTGCTTGTGACCTCCAGCCCATTGTAGGAAATTCAGAGCTCCAGAGAGCAGCTTCCTTTTTTTTTTTTTTTTTCTTCAGTGAGCATCTTCTTTTATCCCACTGCTACTGATGTGCATATTTTATATGTCTGGAGGAACTTACTCTAGATGAGTGGCTGGCAAACTTTCTACAAAGGGCCAGATGGTAAATATTTTAGGCTTTGTGGTTATACAGTCTCTGCCACAACGACTCAATTCTGCCAGTGTAGTGTGACAGAAGCCATCGGCAAAACATAAACAAATGAGTGAGGCTGTGTTCGAATTACACTTTATTTATAAAAGCTGGCAGTAGCTGGAATTTGGCCCACAGATCACAGTTTGCAGATCTTTGCTCTAGACACTGGTTTTGCTTACCAAACTTTTTTTCCTACTAACAGTAATAGAGGACTAACACGTAAACCCATAGTGATTTTTGACACTGATGCAGTCACCTGGTGTTCTAGTGTCATGAGTGGTCTCCTTTGATGTACCTGAGTAAGGATGGGGTAGTGCTTGAGGCAAAGCTGTGATCAGTACCACTTTTCTACTGGTCTCAACCTTAAAGGAGAATTTTCTTCAGTGAATTTTTGGCTTAAGAATGAGGTTTGCCCAAGTGTTGATCATATCCTCATCCAAATCTCCCTTCAAAAGTCAGGTAAGAATTTTCATGAAGCCACTTAAAGAAGTACTGAGGTTTTCCCAGTTGCATTCACAAAGATGACAAAGAGATGGAATATATTCAGAGTTGATAACTTCAGCTAACTGGAAATTCCATGAAATGCCATTTACCTAAAAGCTATTTAGTTCAATGATTTCTATTACTGATGATTTCATCCTTCAGAAGATTATAAAAATACGGTTCTACTGCATAGGATATCATTAAGAGTAATAAGGAAAAAACAGGTTGGAGATGTAAATCGACAGGAATGCTGGGGACGAATGATGACATCATTGGAGATTTCCATTATGTCCATGAATTGTCGAATAGAGGCAAAAAAATAACCTGAGGAAACAGTTTCTTTCCTAAAAAAGAAAAATGTAAAAAGAGGAATTTGTGGAAAATAAAGATAAATTTTTGTTTTTCACACCTTAGGCCAGAAAATTAACAAAAACCTGGCCTGACATTTGATTAAATGATGAAAATGATTCATAATAATATCACACTTTCTTCCAGATAGATCACACAGGTAAACTAAAATAGTGACTCAAAAAATAGTAACCATGGATTTCAGACAGAACATTGATCCCTTTCTCAGGTTTTACCTGTCTTCTGCTTTAATGTATTTTTGAGATTTTTTTGAAGATCCTGTGCCTTGAGGATATTTGTTAAAAGAACATGGTTTTAAGCCTCACCCCAGTGTTACTGAGTTAGAATTTCTAGGTATGGGCACTAGGATATCTGTGATATTAATAGCCATTTTAGTAAATCTCAGTCATACTGAAATTTGAGAAGCATCAGCAATCCCACCCTGTTGGCCAAAACCTTCTCTCATTCATTGGGCAAGTATTTGGAAAAGATACTGTTATGGATTGCCTTGTCTCCCCACAAAATTCATTATGTTGGAACTCCAGTTTCAATATTAGTGTATCCTTGAAATAGGTAATTGAAGTTAAATAAGGTCATGAAGGGTGAGGCCCTAATCCAATCTGACTGGTGTTCTTAGAAGAAGAAATCTGGACACACACAGAGACACCAAAGAAGTGAGTGCACAGAGGAATTACTATGTGTGAGGATTCAGCAAGATGGCCAACTGAAAGTCAGAAAGAGCCCTCAGGAGAAACTAACCTTTTGGACACGTTGGTGTAGGGCTTCCAGCCTTTACAACTGTGAAAAAATAAAATTTTGTTGTTTAAACTACCTCATCATGTGGTATTTTGTATGGTAGCCCTGGCAAACTAATATGAAGGATAATCAGATTGTTGGGGTTTGGAATCCACTAGTTGAACTCCACCAATGTATAACATTGAACAAAGTATTTGTCTAAGACTCACTTTCTTCATCTATAAAATCAAGATAATGACAGTATCCACTTTGCCAGTTTATTGAGATGATTAAACGAAATGCAGGTGACCCTGGAACAATGCAGGGGTTAGGGATGCCATCTCCCACACAGTTGAAAGTCCACATAGAATTTTTGACTCCCACAGCCTACTGCTGACTGGAAGCCTTACCAATAACACAAGCAGTCAATTAACACATATTCTGAGTATATACTGTATTCTTAGTTACTAGTAGTATATACTGTAGTATATACCATGTTCTTACAATAAAGTAAGAGAAAAGGAAATGTCATTAAGAAAATTAAGAAAGAGAAAATACATTTACTATTCATTAAATGGAAGTGGATCATCATAAAAGTCTTTATCTTTGTTGTCTTCATGTTGAGTAGGCAGTGGAGGAGAAGGAAGCGGGGTTAATCTTGTCTTTGGGTGGCAGAGGTGGAATAAAATCCATGTGTAAGTGAACTCACAATATTCAAACCCAGGTTGTTCAAGTCTCAACTGTAATACATTGTAAGGACTCAGAAAATGCTTGCATAAGTGAAGTTCATGATGCTGGGTGCACCTTTTGCAGCATACAGAGGAAGGCAGAGGAATGGGGAAAGTAGGCAATGGCAAATACCAAAGTGGGGATCAGAACCTTCTCCCTCCTTGACTTTGCTTTTCTACTTTCCTCTCTTATTTCTACCTTTTTAGTCACCAACTTTGTCTCTGGACCCCTCCTTAAGAACTACTATCTTTTTCATTGACTAAGTAATCAATTAATGAATTCGATCACACATTCTTTAATGTATTCTTTGAGCAGAGTGGTTGAGCACCAGTTTTTTTTGGAGAGCACGGGGCAGAGTACGATCATGGTTTCACTCCTCAAGACACAACACAGGTGACATTTCTGCACTAACATTTATGGTTTAGAAGGATCCGTGATATACATTTTCAAGTTTGGATGCAACAACCATCCTGGAAGATGGACCAAATAGGTATCATTCCTATTTCCGTATGTGAAAACCAAGGCTAGTTACTGCAGAGCTATTAGCTGGGGTTGCTTGAGTGGGAACTTACTTTGACACCACTGAACAATGTTGAAGTGTTACTCAAGTGCAACCACATCAAGCTGTGTGTGACAAGTTCTGTAAGAAAACTGTTGATTCATTATTGTAGCTTCATGTGGAAAAAATTCATGTCTGGATGAAGTCATCAAGAAAGGCATAATGGAGGAGGTGGGATTAAAACTGAAATTTGAGGAAAGAGAAGAAAACTCTAACTTTGTTTTCTTAATCTGAAAAAGAGAAATCCCCTAAATCTGGGGTTTGAAGTAAATTCATATGTTACAAAGAATAGATGTGGTATGCTTCAGATCATCTATCTCATTGCTAATAAATAAATGAGATTCAATATAATTATCTGCCGGGTTCTGTTTAGTTGTTTGTTTACTGTTATTTAAGCAATCAAGTTTTAATAAAACATGGGAAGAGAAATGCAAAGTACTGCCAAAAGAGATAAATCAAACTTAATGAGTTTCCAAATACACACCTTTTATTCAGGCCCCCATCAGGCTCTCTCTCGGGTCCCTGTCAATGTGAAGAATGGGGAATGACCAAGTTGATGAAGATACTTAGAAGGCAGAGAGAAACAGGAGCACTTCCAAGAGTTCAGAGAGAAAGAATGGTTTTGCTGATGGCTGATAAAATTACACTTTTATATATTTTAAAGGAGTAAGTGCTGCTTCCTAGAATGCTTATTCTGAAGTAATCATAAAAATAATTAACCACTTTACATAATCATTATCAGTTGATGATATAATTGTGTAATATAGAAAGCATACCATTGATTATTATACCGCAGACTAAAAAAAAAACACACACACATTTTACTCTAAATTAGTCTCATTCAAAGCAGAAAAAAAATAGAAAACACATAGTTGAACCATGATGTAATGTTAGAAACCTCGATGACACTTTTTCTTTGATGTTTGTTTAAAAATCCCAAGCCAATTCATTCACGTTATGTAAGTTATAATGACAGACTGAGATCAGCTTCCTCATTTTCTGTGCGTGACACACATAACTTTGGGAGAATACAAAACTTCTATTGAATAAATTGGCCCTTGTTTATTCTCTATTGAACTGAAAACGACAATAATTTACCATTAACAAAACATATACTTATTCGGCACAAATATTTTTAAATTTATAGAATGTGCAAAAGTCTTTCTTTTGTCCTGTTTGTTTCTGAACATTGCTTAGTGCTGCAGATTCTCCCCCAGGGTTTTTATCTGTGAAGTGCAGAAGTTCATTTACATATTTCTAGTCTCATGAAAATTTGAGGGTATAAGACCAAGAGACTGATGTCTACTTGACATTCAGGCTGCAAGCAGCCCTAGATCAATCAAATTTTTGTTATTTTTCTGTTTATTTTAGCAATATGATGGACTAAATTAGTATATCCAATTAAAAAACTTAATAGCAAGTTAAATTTGTACTTCAGATAAATAATGTAGACCCTTATGGCGATTTTTAAAAAACATTTTTGTTTGTATTCTTTTGGTAGCAACATGTTCTCCCAAACTCTTCTTTAAACTATAATGGTGTTAATGACATATCTGTCTATGTAAATACCTGGAGAATTCACAAATAAGATTTTTTTTTAAATTCTGAACTTCTGATTTATCTGTGCACTGCATAATCCCAAACTGCAAACTAGGTTAAATTTGGTAGTGTTCACCTTGGCTAGAGCCAAGATAGATAAATAATGATTAAAATGCAGGTGAATTTTTATTTGGCAGGGAAAAAAAGATTTCTGAGATGAAGCCAAGAAAAGTATTGAATACTTGATAAAGTGTTTATATTAAGGTGAGGAGAGGATAGCAAATAAATAAATAAATAAAGAGGAGAGAGAAAGAAAAAGGATGGTAGCTGTGTATTAGGACCCAAAAGTAAGTTGGTGAGATCAGGGAATGAAGTAGATTTCAGTAACTGCATCTGCCCTCATTGAATCTTTGCAGAAAGTCTGGAGCCCAACAATGCAGAGTAGGAGGAGGGCAGAGGTACAAGACTCTCAAATGTATGCTTTGTACACTATTATGCAACCAGCCTACATCATTACTGTAAAACTCTGCACCTCTGTTTGTATATGAAACCTTGTTTTATATTTCTTAGTTTTTAAATATATATGTAACTTCAAAAATTGGGGACTCAAATAGTCAATAATTCTGTTCACTAAATATTTCTGGTTTGATACTTCTGGAAAAGTTCTGGTTTCCTTGTGGTTAGATAAAGCCATGTAGCCAATGCTGGCAAGTGAATCATAAACAAAAGAGTCATGTATACATTCTAGAGAGGACCATTAATTGCTCATTTAAGACCTCCCAGAGTCCATTTCCCTCTGGAACAGTGTGACCTACTCCATCAGCCTGGGTTCTTGAGAGAGTGAAGTCACTTGCCCCTCTAAAATATGATGGATACATAGTGTTGATGACAAATAAACCTTAAGCTACTGAGATTGAGAGACTGTGTTAACTTCTCTTCTCAGGTCCAC
Organism: Cacajao melanocephalus; assembly: GCA_963573385.1. Classification (NCBI taxonomy): domain Eukaryota; kingdom Metazoa; phylum Chordata; class Mammalia; order Primates; family Pitheciidae; genus Cacajao; species Cacajao melanocephalus. Next base: position 61,365 of record CAUYLG010046285.1, read on the forward strand.
AAGGGACATGGTTTCAAAGGCAAGGAGTTCCCAGCGCCATGCCTCCATCCACCTCCCCCCCTGTGAACCTATCGTTCTTTGTCTAACTTTACCGATAGGTAAAATTCCAGGTGAGCTTCCTTTGTTCAGATCGCCTGCCAAAAGCCCTGGAAGGAGGGGCTCTGTTGTGGGCCCAAGCAACCAATCTGGAATCAAAGTCAAAGATCAATCACTCCAGAGGAAGTTTGAAAGAACTCCTCTCATTGGACAAGAACATGAATGGGGCAGGAATAACTTCAAAGTTAAAAGCCCACTGCCCTTTACCTGTGTGGACTCCTTTTTCGGATACCTCCCATGGCAACCTGAGACCTGTCTTTTCCTCTCTACCTGTGCGGATTTCCCTGTCTGGGATCCCCTCCCACAACAGCATGAGAGCTCTCTCTACTTATCTCTCTCTCTCTCTCTCTGCCTAATAAATCATGTTCTGCAAAACTCTTTGAGTCCATGATATTGATACTAACAGTAAGCCCACCACACCTCCAGGGCCTCTTCCCCCGTTCCTGGGGCAGGGGAGGCCAAGCACCTGGAACACCCAGTTACAAGATCTTGGGGCTGGTTGGTAGCAGAATAACATAGGTTACCAGGCAGAAATATCTCTTCAATTATGTTTTTAGATTTTCTGTTTCTGGGCCAGTTCTGATTGAGTAAAGACAACAATTATTTCAACAGTTTTATTCTCCCCTTAACACAGTAATATCAAATCCCTGCCTCAAGATGCAGGGTCTATGTCTTATTTTATCTCTCGAAACAAGATCTCTACTCTCTGTGGCTCTCTTTTTATATTTGGTCTTTATATTCTCTCTCCTTGCCTCCTCACATCTGGTTTTGAATACAGCTATAGAATTGCAATCATCTTTCAGTTCTCAGTGGTTATTTCACCAGTCCAGCTCTTTTCTAGGACCAGAGTCTTCCTGGAATGCCCACTTTAATGTCAGAGAGCCCGCTGCCTGCCTTTGCCAGGAAAAGGTCTGGAGCTCTGCCTCTTTGGCCAGTCCAGGATTTGGAGTTCTGCTTTCTTTGGATAGCATTCCCAAATTTACCACCACCAGTCAGTCTGATTCCTGGCTGGACGCTGTGCCTAATTAGAAGTGTCAGTGCCAACTTGTGCTGAAACAGGGACTATGAGTAGAGTGCTTCCTTGGACTTGGTGTTTGGCCTATGTAGCTGTGTCTCTAGAGCCTAGTGCTGAAGCTGAATCCATTTTCCAAATGTTGGCTTCACTACAGAGTTCAACTCTGCACTCGATTCTGGCTCTTTCTTCTTTCATGCTGGTTCCATATGGGAAAATATGACCCATGATGGCTCAGAAGCAAGTTCAGAATGGAAAAGTGATTCCCTGATGAGCTAATTTGGAAATAGAAAGCTTAGTAAACAGACGAACAAAAGAGCATTAATAACAAGATCTGGAGAGAGAAAAAGAGTATGAATTTCAGGTTCTAATTGCTCAGAGTCAACAGGCAGACTGGCCAAAGCACATGCCCAGAGCACAGAAAGGTAATCTGAGACAGGTGGCTGGACTTATTATATAGGTCCTTGGAGCACTAGGTCAGGAACCTAAAGAAATCTTCAATTCTTCATATTTCCAGGGTAATTAGACACAAAGGGTCAGCCTGATTCTCAAGGAAAAAGTAGAGTAAATTATTTCAAAAGGAAAGCAAAAACAGAGATGGCTTATTAAGGTGCCTGGGATAGTGCAGCAACTGCATTTCTAACTCTAGCATTCTATTTAGACCAGAGTTTCTCAAAGTGGCATCCACACATCAGCAGCCTCAGTACCATGGGTTGGGTCAGGTTGACGATATGAATAAATGGACCTACGAAATAATAATACTTAGATGAATGTGTGAAGATTCTGCTGCCTGTTAAGAAGAACATGGGTCCCTTTGTCAAAGAGTCTAAAATCAAAAAGGACACACAGAAGCCCAACAAATTGTTAAATAAGTTGCGGTTAGCAAGCACACAAGTAGAAATTATTTACATTTCTATATTTAAGGGAGAAAATTCAAGGGAGAAAATAATTTCTGGAAGCATTTCTTATCTTGAGACTTTTTGGTTTTAACATGAAAGGAGAGGGAAAAGACCAAATGTGAGAATAAAATAGTTAAGTAAGCAGGCTTTGATAAATAAGACAGAGTATGTTATGAAAACATAGATGAAGGATTCTTTATTTCAGATTAAGAGACTGTGTTAAGTTTTCATTAATAAGGACATAAAACAGATGAGCTTTTTAGAGGAGGATATTGTGGAGATGAAGGTATATTCTAAGAGGAGGGAAAAGTATAACCAAAAGCATAGAAGTGGACAAAACCTGCACAAATGTTCCATTTTAAACCATCAGCTCCCAAATGGTGCTTCACAGAGTTATGCCATTATTACTGTCAACAGGTAGCTTATTAAAAGACTCCTGAGTCCCAGATGTGAGGATTTTGTCTTAGCAATTAAAGTGGGCCCAAAGGAATTAAAATTTTGAAAAGTTTCTCATATTCATCAGTGATATTTGTAGATGAGTAGAATCTACTTCAGAGGCATTATGGAGAAAAGTATTAAAAAGACTATTGAACACTTTTACACTGTTGGTGGAAGTGTAAATTAGTTCAACCATTGTGGAAGACAGTGTGGCAATTCCTCAAAGATCTGGAACCAGAAATACCATTTGACCCAGCAACCTCATTACTGGTTATATACTCAAAGGATTACTATAAAGACATATGGACGCGTATGTTTATTGCAGCATTCTACCATAGCAAAGATTTGGAACTAACCCAAATACTCATCAATGATAGACTGGATAAAGAAAATGTGGCATAAGATATACATGGAATACTATGTAGCCATGAAAATAATGAGTTCATGTTGCAGGGGCATGGATGAAGCTGGACGCCATCATTCTGAGCAAACTAACACAGGAACAGAAAACCAAACACCGCATGTTCTCATACATAAGTGGGAATTGGATAATGAGTACACATGGACACGGAGAGGGGAACATCACATACCTGGCCCTGTTGTGGGGTGTAGGGCAAGGGGATGGAGAGCATTAGGACAAATACCTAATGCATGTGGGCTTAAAACCTAGATGACGGGTTGATAGGTTCAGTAAACCACCATGGCACACGTATAGCTATGTAACAAACTTGCACGTTCTGCACATGTATCCCAGAACTTAAAGTAAAATAAAATAAATACCCTATTTAACCCTGTTTACTAGCAGCATGTATATGTGTGTATATATATGCAGTGAATTAAATATGTATTTAATTAACTATATTAAATAAATATTTAATCCAAATGGCCTACTGTCACTGGAATATAGGCAGAAGAAGGGACATTATGGGGAAGGTGATGTACATGTCGTGGTTACATCAAAATGAGACGACAACCTTGATGAGTGGCGAAGTGGCCAGTAAACAGGATGCCTCTGGCTTCTGTCTCTAGTACCTGCCAATACTCAGGAGGAAGTTGTAAGGGCCTATGTGGGAACAATGCCTCAAGACCCAATATACTAGATGTTCAATTTTACTAGTATTCTTGTCTCTTGAAGACTCTGACTTGAGAAAATGGAAGCAGATGACCAGTTTCAGAAAGGGAAATGAGAAAATCATGGTAAAAAGCAAATAAGTTAAGGACATTCTATGCATAGGTCAAATAAATGTTATTTTATACTAAATTGCATAGCATTCTGTGATAGGCATTTAACTCTAAGTGTATCTAAGGTTAAAAAATGTGATTGCCTATTTTAGTAATAACATTGCCATTTGTTAAAAAAACAAAGACCTTTTAATGTGACTTTTATGTGATGGTGAACCAAATTCCTAGCATAAGTTAATGTGAACTAGTCTGTTTTATTCTTTAATAAGTAGTGAGATTAGAGATCATGAAGGCGGGATGGCAGGACTTGAAATTGGGTAAGATTTTGACAAGGAAGGGTAAGGAAGAAAGAGTTTCAAAAGGGTTAGTTTATGCAAATATGCAAAGAGAGTGCAGAGCAAGTGAAGAAATGGCAAACAACTTTGTCACATTTTCTCTGCCTTTTGAAGATTTCAGAGTAATATCTTTTAAGTTGTTTTGAGTACCTAACATCCTAAGTGCCTCCTAATGCATCCATTGTTTGTATTTATTCCACTTAGTATATATCAGAGCTACTTTGACACTTACATTTCTTATAACCTTTATTTCAAAGTGCTTGACATCCTAGATGGTTTTGAAAACTCAAAATAAGATGCCTTACTCTGGAATAAAGTGAGAGGGAGAAGAAATATATGCATTCAAATTACGGGGGAAAGTATATGAAATGCTTTCCTTGTACAGCAAAATGAAAACCAAATTTTCCTGACTACCAATGTGAAAGCACTAGAAGATTCAGTAGTTACTTTTAAGACTGAGAAAAGAGATGTTTAAGCTGGAAATGATGAAAGGCTTTTTAATTAAAGCAGCATGAAAGATGGGTCTGCAATTTACGCTGATTGTTTTTTATCATATTCTTCTTCGTAACTTCAGTAAATCCTGGGGAGGTTGGGAAGCCAAGTGCTGCATTTCCCTTTGCCTATCTTGGTTGCTAAATATTTCCCATTCATTAAAATGCATGGTCTGTGAGAACCATCCAATTTCTCTAAGTCCTTTCCACTCTTCAGACCACAATGATTATGAATGGGCCTAGATAATAGCTCCTACTCTCCTCTCTCTCTCTCTCTCTCTCTCTGTCCTACTTTCAAAGATAACAGTTGTTCCTTACTGCTGTAAATAGCCATGCCATGCAAACAGAAGACAGAGTTTTTTAATGTGCCATTTGCTGTCGTTCAGAAAGGTGGACAGTCTCCACACCCCCAACTTCAACAAAGGAGTGGTGGTATTTAATTGAGAAAAGAAATGCTTTTCAAATCACATGGAATTTAAGAAATAGTTCCCAAGGTCAAACTGGATGTGATGCTGTTGTGGCTTCTTAAATTCAGCTTATTTGTACTTCATATTAAAGCCCAAAACAGCACTTAGGGCTCAGCATCAAGATTGCAGGGAGTGAACTAGCTCAAGAATGGGTTCTTTAACATCTGCCTGCTTATGCGCTATGCCACGTGATGGAAAATTAGGAGGTAAAAATATACTTCCCATATACTTCCCTCAACAGCTTCTTACTGCCTTAGGTCTCTTCCACCAAAGCCCTCTAACAGCAAGGATATTCTAATTTCTACATAGAAACTATGTAATAATTCACCCTCCCCCACCACCATGTTTTATTTCTGCATACTTTTGTCTGTGTATTTAAATTCTGTCTATTCTTCAAGGTCCATACTCTAACTCGATATTTCCATTTAATTATGTTCCTTATTTTCCCAGATCAAAGGGACTGTAGGAAGAATCTTATGAAATTTGCCATGTACTCCTAAGTTGTTTATGTCATTGTCTAAGAATTTTTGGTGAACTATCCTTGTCTCTTAAGTATTAAGGAAAGCTCTATTCCAAAAGGCACTTTGTCTTCTGTTGCTTTTACTTCCATCTCCAGGACCTCTATCTTCCTTTAGATTTACCAAAGGAGATTCACAAACATGTTTTTATATGTTGGGTACCTAACTTTTTAAAATAGAGAAACGTACACAGTATTGACGTATTAGAAATAGGAAGTTGAGTGCAACATCTCAATGTGTTATTCTTCTTTTCATCCCCATATCACTGACAGGTGGTCCTTCAGGCTTGCCTTAAATACTCCCAGAGATAAGACATTTATTAAAATTTGATAGTTTATTTTATTTTGGGACAGTTTAAATGCTACAAAATTCCTCCTAATGATAGCCTAAGGTGCTCTTCAATAACTTCCACTCGTTGTACTAATTCTACTTTCAGAAATGTCATAAGATAACTTGAAACCTTCTTCTTTTTTGGTAATAGTGTGTATTTGTCGGGGTTCTCCAGAGAAACAGAACCAACAAGATGTATACACACACATATCCAGAGAGAGAGAGAGAGAGAGAGAGAGAGAGAGAGAGGATAAAAAGAGAAAATTATTATGAGAGATTGGCTCATGTGACCACGGAAGCTGAGAAAACCCATGATCTAATGTCTGCAAGTTAAAGGCTCAGGGAAGCCAGTTGGGGTAGTTCTAGCCCAAGACCCAGACCCTAAGACCTGGAAGAGCTGGCGGTATAAGTCTCAGTCTGAGTCTGAAGGCCCAAGTACAAGGAATACTGATGCCCAGGGGCAGAAGACGGTGTTCCACCAAGCAGAGAAACAGAGTTTACCTTCTTCCACCTTTTCGTTCTACTTGGTCCCTCAACAGATTGCATAATGCCTACCCCCATTAGTGAGGGTAATGTTCTTTACTCAGTCTACTTATTCAAATGATAATCTCTTCCAGAAACACCTTTACAGATACACCCTGAAATAATATTTTACCAGCTATCTGAGCATTCCTTAGCCCAGCCAAGTTGACACATTAAATTAGCAATCACACAGTCTTTTAGATATGTCACGGCAAACATGCTTGCATTGCTACATATTTGATCAAGATGGAACTCACCAGCAAAAGGCTTTCATAATCAGGCAACTCCAGTTCATCACCCACATCTCACAGAAACTTCAGATCAGATAGAGAGAAGCTTGTTGAGCAGCCTATTGTACCCAAGAGAGCTTTGAATGATCACTGGATAGACAGAGAGAAGTCATATGCTGCTGGGACCTCTGAACAAAGAGAAACTTCTGTAAACCTTAGTTGATTTCTCAACTGAGGTATGAACTTCTTTTACAAAATGTCTGCAAAGTAGCCTCTTCTGTCTGGTTTAGAAATCTTTACCTATGCATGAGTGGCAACATCCTTGATTAACAAGCAAGGACGACAATAAAGTCATGTCATTGAAAGGTCAGATGCAGCCCAAGTGTATTTAAAATTGACTTGATAGTTTTTGATCAATTGAATCAAAACTATGACGATGCAAATACTTCAGTGAATTCTGTGAAAATTAGAGTATAAATCATAACAAAGGTAAACATTTTTTCAGTGACTAGGGGCACAGTGAGGGTCTTGAAAGAGGATTGTCCTGACACCTAGGAGATTTGACCTTTTTTAAAAATTAATGTACATGAATTTTGGGTACATGCATCTCAGTTTATTCTATTGTAAATTAAGGAAGCTGAAGTGGGTGACCATCAGGCTGCTTGCAGTTCTAGCTTTCCCTTTTTAAACACGCTTTTGAGTTCTTCTCCTTACTCACTACGGTGTGTTGGAAAAGCTCTTCAACATCTTGCTGAGAGAATAAAGCCAAATGTTTATTGTTATACTAATTGACACAACCAATTTGTCCCCGAAAAAATCTACAAGAATTCAAGAAAATCATCCTATAGGGATCAACTACCTTCAGTGCTCACCCGTATTCTAAATTTTCTTCAAAATTTTGCCTGATCCCTGTACTAGACTCTATATAGTGTAGTTCACATATTATTTGAATTCAAAGCAGCTTTGGAGATTGCAACCCTCTTATCTTACAGTTCAGGCATACTGGGCTGCAGTGCAGGGTTTCTTTACAGCAATGTTATAGTAGAAGAAAATTTTGCAATGCAATTTTCAGGAAAACTAAAACTAGTAAATGCTTTTTGTAATGTTAAAAGCCACCTTCTAATTCACCTGTTTTATACACTTGGTAAATATTCCTGTGGAGAACCACATCCCCACCTATGAAGCCACATCTAATTGCAATCATCCAGGTGTTGCTGGTCTCTAAAATCCTGCCTTTTTTTTTTTAATAGTTGCTTGATTAATTGAAGAAAAGGAAAAATAAAACCTCTGATAAAAGCGTAATCAAATCTGGAAATATGCATTTAGACTGCTTAGAGTAAGTGAATTCACAGACTCATTACTGGCTTATTATATGTTCCGTGCTGTGTGATTCCAGATTGGGAGGGGCTGCCACATATGATTGTATCTCTTTAGACTCAAGTTGGGATGACAGACTAATGTGTGCCAAATTCATAAAATCTTCCATTTTCATAAAATAGAAAAGGCATGGGAATAAATGGCAGAGTAATGCTGTTGCCTTCAGGGTTATAATGGTGAAACTTCTCATCCCTGAACAACCTGGGTTTTGTACATTCTTAGTCATAAAACAAAATAGAAAATAACAGAAAATTTTCAACCCTACTGCAATTTTATTCCCTGCAATACCTTTCTCTCTAAACAAGACTCTCAGGCACAAGTGCCTGGGAGGCTCTTTATAATACTTTCACTATACATCATTTTGCAACAAAATTTCTGTCCAGTTTTGAGATTATAAAAAGTTGTTTTGTAATGTCCCTCTGGACAGAAGAAAGTGGTACGATAAACTGCAGCAGCACATATTTATAAACAACATTAACAGAACTGTCCTGATTGTGGACATAAGAGACTATGGGGGTTCTGGCGACCTGTAAAACTGGATACTTTGAAGGCAATTGTATTTAATATTGTGTACATTATGCGACTGAACTTATCTATGTTTACTTCAGATGATGGGCTTGGAATGAGACTGAAAAAAATTACCATCTTCCTCTCTCAGATCTTTCTTCCACCCTCCCTTCCTTTTCTCATTTCCAGAAAGATAACAAGGGCAAAAGGCAAAATTATAAAAAGAATTTTTTTTGAATACAAATCTGGGATATTTCTTCCTGCCCCAAAATAGTAACATAATCACTTTCTATCCACCAAAAAGCTTTCGGATTTTTAGGATTTGTATTTGTGTGACTCATTTATTCTACCTGAAGGCATTTAGCTCAAGTAAGTTGTTGGGCAAATGTGAAAATATATTTGTAGAATGATCTTAACCACAATGGTGTCATTCAATTCAGTTAAACAAATATGTTAGAGAACCCACTATGAGTTAGTAACTAGTTAGGTACTAAAGGTTTTAAAAATGAGCTAAGTAGACATAAGTGTATACAAGTAAGAAAGGGACAGTTATGCAGTATGATAAGTGCTATGAGAAAGGCCCTTCGAGTGTTATGGGGTGTTGGAGGATGGACACATAACACAGACGAAGGAGTGAGTGGGCAGCAAAGGCTTCCTGGAGATTTCTACATGCATTTCAGCTCAATTAACAAACAAAATGATCATATATTTAGATAATAGAATATTATGCATTCATAATGCATGTCATTATTTACTTACGCTAATAAAATTAATGTTCTTAATATACTGTCTAGTGAAAACCACACAGGCCAACGTAAGGTACATGCAACAGGATCTATGTTTTTCTAATACAGAATATATTCATGTGCATTACAGGCGTATGTATGTAGAAAATTTCTGAGGTTATCTGCAACCATTCTTAGTGGCAATTTCTCTCTTGTTTCCTGTTTAAATATATCTAAAATTAATATACACTATTTCAGTAATTAAAAGCAAAGAAAGGAATACTTACAGAGTGAGGCAACCAGCATAGGAAAATAAGTGGTACTGAGGCTGAAAAGGTGAGAGATGTGCTATCTGGTCAACCTGAGCAATCCTGCTGCCTTGGGCAGGGATGCTTTATCAGACCTCCCCATGACCCAGGGAAGTATCCTTAGGTCAGTGCCACTCTCAGAGTCATCACTGAGACAAGAAACATTGTAACTAAATCACCTATGCTTAATATCAAGAAAAGAGGGTCCTGACAGAGAATGTGAGCAAATGAGCTCCAAAAGGGATTTTTTTTCCCATTATAAATGGTTATTTGGGCATTCTGCTTCAAGTAAGCACCTCATGTAAATGTACTTCTGAGAACCCAAGCATCTCTGGGTAAAAGTTCAGCTTCGGGACATTCAATACTCAGGAGCAAATATTATTTAGACTGACAACTCTCAAACTACATATTTAGAGTGACAGGTAACATCTCCTTGATAAATGAGATTTGAAGGATAATTTGGTATTTTCGATATTGTTAGGTAGTTTGAAAAAGAACACAGAAAAATATGTCTTCGGATGCATACAACAGCAGCTATCCACATGACAATAGGCCCCACAATTTTTAACCATATATCCCTATTAAAAAATAAGTAAACAAAATTAGAGCATACTCTACAACATATGTATATTTATTTATACAATACTTACATATATTACTGTTCTACACCATCTGAAGCTCTTGTTGCCACTTTAGGGGACACTGTTTTAGGGAAATAATATCTACATTTGATCTTTTCTCTCCTCAATTCCTAGAGACACCATTGTCCATGTCAAAGACATGTATATTTGGTTTTGATTATTTTTTCCAAGTAAAGTATAAAATGGGAGCTTTTTAATGTCTGGTTTGGTAAAATTATACTTAATCCCTAAGCATGTATACAATAGTCATCACAGTGCGTAGGAATAGAAAGACCATGATAAAAAAATTGCCAATACTGGTGGTCAATACTGTGTTCTACTTATACCATTTAACTTAATTGATTAGGATGATTAGAACACTGCTTCATGTTGAGATGCCACATGCATGCCGAGAATGATGAAAGACATTAGATTTTACTGTACGTGCAAGCTACAATGTTAACCTGCCGCAGTTTAAAGCTGTCAGAGTCAAGAAACTCCTAGGTCAGAGACTAAGGACTGTATTACTCATGACAGAGCAAGAAGCAGGTACTTCATGTTTGCATCAGTTCTCTTGCCTCTCAAGTCCTGAGGAACAATAGAGAGAAGCTTGGATAGATGCTATGCATGCAATGAGTATGCACCAAAGAAGCCTGAGCATAGAAAACCCAACTCTTTTATAATGGAATGAAACCAAACATGCCCTTTTCTCCAGAGGGAAACATTACCATTATTATTCTGGAAAGGAAACCAACAGATGTGCCCTCTGCTGTGGAGAGAGATACTGTCTTCTAAAACTGCCTGTGTAAAACCATTCTTAGAAGAGATAGTGTAGAACAAAATGGAAGTTAGTGACTTGCCTGCACAATCTGCAGAAAGTCAAAGACCCATGGGGAATTTCCACTCAACAATTATGAGCAAAGCAGCTCTATACAAAGAAAAAACTCTTTGACCTTCTGGTGTACTCCAGTATATATCATTTGGGGATTTTGTCAAGGACCTTGTACAGCAGATTATGGATTGTTCAGCATAATGTCTTTCCAGGTTAGGAGACACAACTTCATGCCTTTTCCTTAGTGTTGGGGTGGGGTTATATCCTTGTATGAAGATCAGCATATCATCACTACTGGCCTCATCACCTTATATTAACATAGTGATTGACAACCAACAAAGGGTTATTTTGACTGTACTCAACATAGATAAATTCAATTATTCAGCAACACAGGTAGAAGGTTTTAAGCAAAAATACACAGGATCAGAAACCACATGGGGCTTAGAACGGGAAATCAGTTGGAACAAAAGCAGTTTGGGGACAGCCCATTCTTGCTGTTTCCTATTCATTTCTGCAAGCACTCTCTCTTTGGAAGTGTCTTTTTCCTGGCCTCCCCATCCCTCTCTGGGTGTTTGCTGTACCTTAAGTCTGGCTGCCTTCCTCACCCTCTACTCTTCATCCCTATTTCATCTTACTTCTAACCTCATCTACCATCTTCTGCTTAACTCAAGTTTCCTTCTACCTGCAGCTTGCTCCTGAACCAAAACAGCATGACTATCCCTTATGACTTCTCCTCTCCGGGCACCCTTTCATTTTCAATTCCTGATGCTAATTGTCTGATTCTCATGGTTTCTCTTGGTAGGATGCAGATTGGCTCAGCTCATCTCTTTATACAAGTCTTTGTCATGGATTATAGTCCAGACTCATTTTAAGCATTCCTTAATTATGCTTGTTCCAAGAATGTACTTTTTAAAATGAATGAATGTATAAGTTTGGGTAAAATGCGTGTAATTCAGCCTCTTTGAAAGAAATTGCAGGCTTTGCATCACCATGTTTGAAGAGGCTCATATACTTTTGTTAATCTAATTTTTAAAAATTAGAAATAGAAGCTCAATGGATTTAAGTGAAATACTCAAAAGTACCAAGAAATAATTTTCTTAGTGTCACTGTAATACCTTGAACACCTTTCTTTAATATCATTCATTTTTCCATAGTATAAAGTATTTTTAACGTGTCTATTTTCTTCATTAGTCTATAAGATTTTTGAAGGTCTTGGTATTTTTTATATTCTTACTCCTAAGAATTCTCAGACCTGGAGTTGACACTATTATCAATGTCAGATGAATGAATGAATACTTTATTGAATAAATTAATGCTTGATGATTGAGGATTCTTTCTTCTAAATTCCATGGCAGAAGAAAGAAGGAAGGATGGGGAAGAGCTCTTATACTCATTAATGAACAACTACTACATGCCAGGTACAGTCTGAAGTATTTTCACTTATTTCCTGCAATTCTTACAAAAACCTTACAAGGCAGTTGTTGCAGGCAAACTTGCTCAACAAGATTAAATAGGCTCTCATATCTCACAATGCAAGTAAAAAATCAGAATCAGAATTTGAATCCAGGTATGTCTAACTGTAAAGCTCATGATTTTTTAAAAAAGTAATCTGTGCTAGTATCCACAGCTGCCCTGACTGCTGATGCAGAACAAAATGAAATAGTAAAGAGAATTCAAAATGAGATCCAGCAACAAACAATTTACAAGCTATGAAACCACAAGGAATATGCATGTAGGATGTTCCAAAAATGAGCAACTCTATTATGCTGGAAATCGTCACCTCATTATAAATGTTTCCATTCTAAGCTCCATCCCTCACTCTCTGTTAATAATTCAAGCATTTAAATTTTTATTAGATTGTAAATTGGCACACAGGTCATGAGCCTGACTTCACAACTGTCATATTCAAAATTGGAATGGAACGAATCTCTTTCTGCTTCCAGTCAAGTCACCCATTTGCACTATCCAAATATGCCTGATGGGAAGAAGAGACACACTTGATGGAAGGAAAAATCTCATGAAGTTAACATTTGTAGTGCAATCAAATTAAATTTCCATTGAATTTTAGTTTAAAATGGTGCTTGGCTAGTTGCTGCTGATACATCATCTCCCAAATTTCTACTAAAATATCAATGAAGACACAGAAAAAAGATAAAAGTCCACATAATCTCCAGAAATGAAAACTGCAAAAGAGTCTCTTGGTCAGAATAATAGAGAATGTTGACTAAATGTACGACCAAAGAAGCATAATAGAAAAGTGTATATACATATATATATATATGTATCTACATATATATATATATCTACATATATATGTAGATATATATATATATGTAGATACATATATAGATATAGATCTACATATATATGTAGATATATATATATGTAGATACATATATAGATATAGATATAGATATAGATATAGATATGTATATATTAGTGTAACAACACTTATTCCCAGGAAACTGAGAAAACCTTCTCCCCTAGGAGAAGATAAATAATTTTGTTTTTTCCTGCATGTCAGTCCATGAATCAATCTTAGATTTTGTAATGACAAAAGTAAGTATGAAGTCACCCCATTATTATATTTGTGCTTATTTTGTAGCAGCTAAAATACTGAATCCATGCCCCTTTGCATGTCTTTCCATATTTCAGAAATGTTAATTTTAGAAAACAAGAGCGTTAGAGACAGGGGAAGGTGTGCGTTGTTATGCACCGGACTTCCACAGAAGATTTTACTGCTTGAATAGGTAATTCTCTATTTCTGCTGCTGCTGCTGTTGTTGTTGCTATTGCTGCTGGTGATGATGATAAATAATCAAGGACTTGGCAAGTGGGAAAAATGGCAAATCCTATCGTGAGCATAAAATATCCTTAATTGGAGTTATTGAAAGAGTATAAAGAACGAGCTCGAATGAGATAAGTTAAAAGTGTCTTGCCTTTAGGTTCGGCCAGATGACATTCGTGGAAAGTCTCCTGTGTGGCTGGGTTGCTTGTGATGTTCATTCTGGACTCCAAGGACAGGCTTCTATTGGCGCTCATCCTGAGTCTTGGCTCTGAGACTTAATTTCTGTGGCTCCAGGCTGGCTGTTTACATGCTCTGGGTCTCAACTTTCTCATCTGTAAGATGGAGATTATAACACTCCTATCAACAGGTTCTTGTAAAAATTAAATATGATAATGAATTTGATTAGACACTGTAAAGCACATGTAAGAGCTTGTGATTGCACTGGCATCCAACACCATTTAAGGTCTGTGTAACTCACTAGCTACTTAAAAAATGCTTCCAGGGAGTTACCTTTTTTGTGTGTCTGTTTACCTCCTCTCTCTCCATCAAGATGGTGGGCTCATTTAGGGCTGAGCTTGTTTTTTTATCCCCGTTTGTATTCCCTTCTGCAGTTCCTTGCCCTGCACTGACTGAGTGCTTGAAAAATGCAAGCTGATAATGATGGCATCAATTTCAGTGCTATCATTATTCAGGCATTCTCCTGTTACAGAAAAGGTTATATTTTTCTTCTGCAGGTATGAATCACTAACTTTAATAGTATTCTGTGTTTCAGTAAGAATATTTACCAGGGAGTATAAGGTTCTAGAGGGCAGGAATACTTTACAAATATTTTACTTATTCATGTGTGTGTTTATTTGTCTGCATGTTGCATAGTGCCAACTGGAGATGGTTAATAAATAAATCTGATAAATATTGCTCTGATGATAAAGATGCAATCTTTAACCAGAAGGTACCATAAAGAGTCACATGTCTACATTTAGTTTTGAGCTGTGATAGCTGAAAAATAAAATGTAAGTACTCTAAAAACAAAGTATTCGCTGTTCTGATTCACAATGCAAACTATTACAACAATTTATTACAAAAATTTTCCTATTGCTACACATTTTGCCAAGGATTATACTGCCCTTTTTATTCACTTTATTATCTTTTATTAGGTCTCTATACTATGCTGCTGTCCATTTGTAAGGAGCTATATTTCCCAGTTGTATAACCTGGGGAGTTATTTGTCTTCTGAAGAACCCAGGGAAGTGGGAAGGAAATCCAAGTTTAAAAAGTTTTAGCAACTTCTCTTTCTCCTGATAGGTCCTTCAAGATTGTATATCTTTGGTAGGCCTCTGCCAGTTAACATTCAATTGCCTTAGAGCCTTTGGGTGTAATCAATGCCATACCATATATCCTTTCATTTGGTGCAAAATAACTGTTCTTATCAATCTCTGGTTTTCAACCGTTGAATGTCTTTCTGTTCTGAGGAGGTCTTGATTCAAGGGCTCTGTCTTGAATAACAGCCCTTTGTGTTGCTTCTCCCTTCTTCCCCTTTCCTTCTCTTTGTCATATTCTAGCACCAGTTTTGATTCTTCTCTCCTGCATAGAAACCTTTTATTTTTCTTTCAATTGTTGCAGAAATCTTTTTCCCCTTTCTATGAGCTACAGAAAATAAAGAAGTAGGGGTGCCTGATTTCAAGATTTTCCTCAGTGGTAGAACCTTTAGTAGGATATACAAAGAGCACACAATTACCTCAGGCACGGAGACAACCTGGACGCATTTCCTGCAGACTCATTTTCTGTAATTCCTGGAGGATAAGGCTAAATACAAACAAGTAGGTAACTGTATTATGACCTGGGACTGCTTCTTTGTTGGGCAGTGACATCAATGAGGAAAAATAATACTTTAGAAAGACAGACTTCCTTTCTCCCATCAGCTAGGGTGCAATGCTGTTTTGTACAGGTGCAGGCACTCAGCAGTTCTCCCTGGCTTCTCCCTGCCTGCCACCAGATGCCGTCAATCAGGAAATCAGGAGTCCCAGTACAATGATTCTCACTTCTGCCACTGCTGAGGCCTCACATCAGGTTCACCCCGGAGAACCTGATGTAATTGTCGAGGCAAAGGCCCAGGCATCCATGGTTTTAAAATCTTCCCATGGGATACGAAGGGCTGAGAAGGCCTGGTTTCAAGTTTTCAGAACTCGACTCCTTCTGCCTGGTTCTTCTCTTCGTTCTACATGATGTGAGAATGAATCTCTTGCTGTTGGGTACGGTGTTCTGTTTCCCACCCGGACTTACCATATGTAGATTCCACATCGTGAGTCTTTTCCCTCTGTCTGCTGCTGCTGATAGCTTCAGTTGCCTCCTCACACCCTCCCACTCAAGCTGTGTCCCTGCGGTGCATTTGCCTGCTCTTCTCCATCTGTTTCCCACTTTCTCCTGTCTGGAGAAGCTTCATGATATATGGCTTCTGTGAGAAGTGCTCCTTCTATCGCATCTTTTATGCCAGAGCCACCACTTAAAACACCCCATGGGCCTTTCACCAGTATTGTCTAATAAAAGTCCCAAGAGATGGCACCAGACCCCTCCCCTCTTCCCCAGGCTTGCCAGAACCATGCTGGAACTTATTCGGCTTCCAGGCCTCCTAAGGGGAGTGTGGATTTACCAAGCAGGCAGAGTGGCAGAGAAGCTGCTCTGAGTAGCAAGGGCAGGACACAGAAAAGCTGATCAGCTCCGCACATGACCTGGGTCCTGCTGAGCCCTAAATGAGCCATTCATCCAGCATGACATCTGGAGCAATGGAGTTGAGGCACTTAGGGAAGTGCTTATTTATTTAGGGAAGAGATGAAGCTGTGATTGCTGCCTTCCCACCAGTCACTCAAAAGGGAGGAGAAAAAGGCGAGGGCTAGCATCTGGACTCTGTAAATTATAAAACCATGCCTCTATTTTTGAAGATTTCAGAAAGAGACTATAACCTGAAGGTTCAAGAACTCAGCAAAACTCTAAAATGAAGTGCGGTGTTTTGCTGGTTTGTGCATACACACATTTACCTAAGCCTGTAATTTTAATTATGTTCTCAGTGGGTTCTATGCCTCAAAGAAAAAAAAAAGTTAAGATCATTGCTTTAAAAAATAATACAGGGAGTTCAGGAGTCCTGAGTGCAAAGAAATGTTCATTTTCTTTTTCTTTTCTTTTCTTCATAGCTCACATGACCTAGCATAGAGCCAGAGGCACAGAGAGTACTCAGAAAGTATTTTTCCAATAATTTTCTATTGCTATCATCCAGACCCTAAAGAAAATGCAGAAGGGCAACATGCAAATATTCACCCAGGAGTTCTGGCTGGGATTTCAAAAGCTTTAGGGTTTGTTCCTAGTTCTATCCTTCATCCACTCTGTGGTTTGGGGCAGGAAACTTCACTTTTGCGGGTTTCAGGTTTCTTCTCTGCATTTGTGTTACATAATTTCTGAGTGATCTTTCAATGCTGAAAGTTGAGTAATCTGTCAGTGCAGGGTTAGAATTATTCTAAGATTATAGCAAACAAAATCAGAGAGCCTAATCCTTTCTCTCTGTGTGGAGAATTTAGACTTTGATGGGGATTATGAGAGGGAGTACCAGATTATCTTTGTACGCTCTGATACTGAGTTCAAAATCCTGTCCTCTATTTAACATTCTATAAGGCATTGTTGGTCCAGTTGAAGCTTCATAAAGTTGAGCACCTCCTCTTTGCCAGAATTGGATTGAGCAGTAGTAAAATATCTGGATCTTTTTCTCAAGTATCTTACAACCTTGTAGATAATATGCAAACACATAAAACAGGGAGAAGACAATTAATTGTGAAATTACAAGCTAGCAATTATAACTGTAATAACCCTGAGGACTAGAGTGATCCCAGAGGTGTTGGGGGTGGGTGGAACTTAAGCAGTGTCTTGAACATTGGGCAGAATTTAAATAAGTGGTAAAGGGAAGATACTCCCAGTGGAGGTAAATGGGAGCAATAGGGGCAAAGGGTGGAGGCACGCATAAGGTGTGTTAGGAGGAAAGTAGATCAGCGTATCTGATGAAAGCAGGGGTTGTTCTTCAAAGAGTGTGCAATATTTATGTTGGGTGAATCTTGAAGGCTTGAAAGGAAATTCAGGGCATTGATACCCACTTTGGGGAGCTTCTGTAGGTTGCTAAGCAGGTGCATGTCGTGGGGGAGCCACGCTGGAAGAGCATTCATGTACACTATGGGCTGGAGACGGGGTGCTGATGCAGTCTTGTGCATGTGCCTTGAAAAAGGCCAAAACGATATTGGAAGCAGCAGGAACAGACAATCTCCCGGTGAGCTGCAAACTCAGATGCTGGGATTGCAATAGTTGCAGCTGGCAGTGCTCAGGGGCTGCGGGGGAAGCTCAGTGTGTGTGTTCTTGAGGAATATAAAGAGCCCACACTGTTCTCTGCCGACATCTGACGTTTGGGGCTGGAATTGTTGTTCTCCCCAGGAAGTCCTGAATCTAAAAATGGCTCTTGTTTTTATCCATTTATGAATGGAAGGCTACGGATTAGAGGAATGGGCCACTGAGGGCCTCTCACGTTCTACCTTCTCTGCTCCCTTATTGCCAACAGCAGCCAGTGGAGGTGCCCTGGTGCATAGGGGAGAATTCTGTGGCTGTGTGAGAGGTCGGTCAGGGTGAATTAGCACCAGTCTCTGGGCTCGAACTTTAATAGTTATTGTTAAAGATAACCCCGCAGCTAAGGTTAAGAAAGACTAGCAGGAGAAAGATTTTCTTCTTTAAGCAGCATCATCATCTGGGCCTTTTAGGGAAAACAACAACATCTATTTTTGCTCTTAGACCAATAAAGCTTTATCTAAACAAAGTGATAAAGTGTGACACCCAGTGACACAAGTGACTGGATAAAAAGCTTTAATTTCATTGTTAATGAAGTGTTTTTCTGAGTCGGCTGTACATACCACCTTGAGTGACCCAGTAGGATGCTCCATTTCAGGGTAAAGGGAAGGGTATAGCATTTAATTCCTGGCAGCTTTGTGTGTGTGTCACCTCCTGTCTAGGAAGCCTGTGATGTGTCTCATGGAGGAAATGTCAAAGATGTCTTTCCATTTCCAAGTTCAGAGAGCCCATAGTGGTTTGGGGGAAGCATCAGTGTTGTCTACAAGAATATGGAGTTCACTCCAAATGAAATCATCGGACAACATTGAACCAAAGGAAATCCACACAGCATCCAGCTATGGAGTAGCTAAGTGGTGAAATGCCTGGAAGATGTCCAGGACAGGATGGGTGATACTGTGGGAAGGCTCTATTGCAGAAGGGAATTCTAAGAAGTGTGGGAAGGCCATGAAATTTAGCGCAGCAGAGTAAGAAATGTGCCAGGATTGGAAAGAAACAGCTCTGAGAAGGAAACAAGAATAGGAGAAAAATGCCAGTGCAGATAAATGGGGGTGCTACTTGCTGTAGGCAAAGACCATAGAAAGATTTGTCAAAAGGAGTCTTTTGTTAAATATGGAAAGGCTGCTTCTCAGATTTGTGTTCATTCTTTCTCTTGATTTGAAATGGAGGGAAGTGCATGAGGAAGAGTTCTGACTTTGTCAGTCTTCTGTGTTCACAGGTAGGTAGTGTGTGGACAAAATTTTATATGTCCTAATGAAATCATAAAATGATAACCATTGTCATCTTTTATTGAGATTATACCCTGTGTCAGTACTGAGCTAAGTGATTTGCATGGATGATTGCATTTCATCTTCACCACAACTCTGCAAGGTAGGTGGTATTATTTTCTCTAGTACATAAAGAAATGAAGATGCAGAACATTCCTTGTCTATAGAATGCAGATTATAATAATGGTATCTATCTCAACAGTGTAATTGAGATAATCCATGTAAATTGCTGAGCCCCACATCTGGCCCTTACAAACTGTCTAATATCAGTTACTCATTTTCACTAATGCTTCACAGCCCATAATTTCTAATTGCCAGAGTAAATGCCAACCTGGTGTCTCTGTCTCTAAAGCCCATCTTTTCCTGGGTGAAAGCAGTCATCTAAGAGCTCTTGATGTGCTCTTTTCTCCCCTCTAGTTGATTCTCAACTCAGCAGTTAAGAAAGTCAGACCACAAACTCTTCTGCTGGAGTTCTACAGTGGGGAAGACTTCATAGAATCTCCCTCCCCCAGTAGCTTTCTAAATCATCTCCTCTATCCATTGCTTACCTGGCTCCAGTCCCACTGACCTTCCTGCTGTACCTTGAAAATGGGGCACACTGCTGTCTTAGGGCCTTTGCACATTCAGTTTCCCCTACCAGGAATGTGTTCCCTTTATTTATGTGTGCTTTTCTCTCACTTTCTTCAGGCCTATTTTAGTCTGCTAGGACTATTACAACAAAATACTGAAGACTGGCTGGCTTAACTGAAATGCATTTTCTAACAGCTCTGGAGGCTGGAAGTCCAAGATTAAGATGCTAGCTGATTCCATTCCTAGTAAGGGCCCTTTTCCTGGATTTTGGATGGCTGGCCCCCTTCTTGCCATATTCCCACATGGCCTTTCTTTGATGCACCAGAGTAGTATGAGTGAGAAAGGATCTCTCTCTTCCACTTCTTCAAACTTTTTAATCCCATCACGAGCGCTCTACCCTTATCACCTAATGTCACTCTAACTCCCAAAGGCTCCATCTCCAAATACCATCACATTGGAGGTAAGGGTTTAAACATATGAATTTGGAGAGGACATAAAACTGTTGGTCAAAAACAAGATCCTTCTGTTTAAATGTCTCAGTGAGACCTTCCCAGACCACTCTTTATACTAAATAGCACTTCCCACTCACCCAACACTTCTTATTCTTACTCTCGCAGTAATTATATCTGCTATAGGATGCATTTTATATAGATACTAAAATACCTGCTGCTTCTCTTCGCTCACAGGAATGGAAGTTAGTCCAAGGTAGAACATCCTTCTTTGTACATGGCACATGTTAGGTGCTCACGGTTTGTGTTGAATGTTGAATGAATGAACCCTTCTATCTGCCTTGACCTCTGATGACTCTCCTATGATATTAGAATTTTGTCTTCGTACCCAAAGGCAGGAATTACTTCCAGTTTTTCTTCTGAAACCCTCTACGAGTTAGATAAACTAGAGTCAGCTGGCCTTTGGCCAAAATGAACAAGGGTTGTAAACTCTGCTTCACTAGGAATATCCCTCTGTCTTATTCTTCCCTGGGTATTCACTGTGCCCTGGCAGGGAATAAAACTCAAAAGGAGAGCACAATTAGGAAAAAACAACTGGCACCAAACAGGCCCCACAAACACAGAAAAGTAGGTCATTGTTCCTAATATAAGGAAGAAAAATCTTTGTTCCTAGCCCAGGCTGTGTTCCACTTGTATGAAAACATCATAATTAATTGAATTAATTTAACTCTGAATGATGTGTGCCTTTTAGAAATCTCCCTTTATTTATTTATTTTTCTATTGTTTGTTTCACAGATGACACATCTTGTCCCCACTCTGCATAGCTCCTAGGTAAGCTAAATGTTTGTTTCTTTATCAAAGGGAAGCTCCTCCTTTGCCCTCCATGTGACACACGCTCGTGACCTACTGTGTGTGAGCTCTTGCCTTTTAGCAGAGTACAACGAGGCTTCTTTTAAGAGCACAGACTATATTCTCTAATTTTTTGTTGATGCTGCAGAATACCTAATAGAAATTTCTTCTTCCTCCTCTTAAGTCCTGCGGATGAACTGAACATTAACCCTCACCGGGTAACCTTGAGAAAACTCATGAATGTGCAGCAATTACAATCCATCACACTTGCCAGTGACCTGGGAAAAATCAAGGTGTGAGTTAAAGTGGCCATTACAGAAACATTTCATAGGATCCAGGAGACATTACCTTCCCTGGACTCTCTTGGTAGGTGACAGAGGGTACAGAGCAAAGCTCCTATGGCTGAAAGAACCACAAAGAAGGAGTCGCATTCACATTTTCTTTCTCATCTCTAATCATAAAAAAAAAAAAGAAAAAAACCTAGAATCATCTTGTCATGTCCTTTTTTTTTTTTGAGACAGGGCCTCACTTTGTCACTCAGGCTGAGATGCAGGTGCCATCACAGCTGACCACACTCTGAAACCCTTGGCTCGGGCCATCCTCCTCCCTCAGCCTCCTGAGTAGCTAGGACTCCAGGCATGCACCACCACACCCGGCTAATTTTTAAATTATTTTGTAGAGATGGGGGTCTCACTATGTTTCTCTGGCTGGTCTCAAACTCCTGGCCTCGAGCAATCCTCCTGCCTTGGCCTCCCAGAGTGCTGGGATTACAGGTGTGAGTCACCACCCTTGGCCATTATCTTGTCACTTTCTGAATTCTCATTTGCAGGTTTCACTTATTCAGTCTTTTTTCTCAAGGACGGAGTCTTGCTGTGTTGCCCAGGCTGGAGTGCAGTGGTGTGAGCTCTACTCACTGCAACCTCGGCTTCCTGGGTTCAAGCAATTCTCCAGCCTCAGACTCCTGAGTGTCTGGGACAACAGGTGCATGCCACTACGTCCAGCTATTTTTTTATTTTTTATTTTTAGTAGAGATGGGGTTTCACCATGTTGGCCAGGCTGGTCTCAAACTCTTGACCTCAGGTGATCTGCCCACGTTGCCTCCCGAAGCGTTGGATTAGAGGTATGATCTGCCATGCACAGCCTATCAAAATATTTTATACATACCAAGGAATACTGAAACAAATCCCACATAAGATTCAAGATGCTGGGATGATTTTGAAGAGTGATGTTTCAATTATGTTTTGCAAGCAAATAAACAAAAAAAAATACAAAATTTAAATACAAATTAAGAAATAGTTCCTTCCTATTCCTTCTCTTCCTATATAATTACTCCTTACCACTTTTTACAAAGAGTTCAGTCTTTAGTTTACATGAGAAATATACTTTTGACATAAAACTAGAGTTGATGGAGAATGAGACTACATTTTCTCTGGGTCTTCTCTAGGTTTCAGTGAAGCCTAGATAAAACTGTCTTTGAAATTTTTGAAACTTTTACTTTAGATTTTATCCAACCTAAAGTAGTCAAGCACTCTCCAGCTTCTCTACAAAAAATGACCCAAATTCCTGCCAAGGTACTGGTTTTGTTTAATGTATTATTCTTGTCAAAGGCAAAGAATTTCAAAACCTAACATCATGCTAGTTAGCAAAATATAAACCTTGTGTTCTGAACTAGTAGATTTTTGAAGAACCCTATAAATCACAACGTATTTGTAGATCTCCTAAGTATAAGACTGGCCCTATAGTGATGGTGGATCTCTATGAACTTGAATATATGAGAAGTTTGTTGCTGCTCATTGAATATCCACTGGGGAAGAAATGAACATCTCGTAAGTCATTCTATAACCCCAAGTGGACACACAGTTATGAACCTTCACAAATACTTGTCTTGGTGAAGTTTTGCCCCTAATTTTCTTGGTGGAGGATAAGTTAAGAGTCTTCTATTTATTCTCCTTTATCGACAGTCAACTTAGCTCAGCTGCCTAGCCTGAAAACTGCTTGTTGGCAATTTTTTTCCACCAAAACCTGACACTGTGAAAGACTTTAATTCCCATGTTTGCTGTGACAGTGTGGTGCCCCATGCATGTAAAGGGTAGATTTAATGCCTTCTCTCCAGCTTAAAGTCACATTAAGGATTGAATCTCTGATCCAGGAGCTTTACGAATCAGGAGTTAGCTATTTTCAATGACTTTCTCGGTAACATTCAATCCTCTTTGACTGCTTCTCTGCCTTTCATTTGCATTCTAGCCTGGCCCAAGGAGAGTGATTGCCTGTCTTGGACTGCTTTTTGCACAGTGTTGATTTAGTGGTAACACTGGACTGTATAATTCATTTGCTCCTTGGGCCTGTAATGACTTGGCTTACACAGTGCACAAAAGTGAATAGCAATCTAGGGACCTTGACCCTAGGGTGTTAAGAGCAGCTAAGGAAAACTCTTGTTTTAGAGATGTTCCCTAACCAAGTGTCAGACGGGACACTTAGTGATAATTGATTATATACAATATAAGACGGTTCAGTTTTCTATATTATATGATGAGGTTTTTTTTCTGGCGGGGAGAGGATTATAGAAAATAAAGTTAAATATATTAAATACCTACAAAGAGACAGATACTAGAACAAGCACGTTACATGTGTTGAATTATCTCTCAAAACAACCAAAGAGGAAATGTGACCGATAGGGTTTTATGGACTGAGTGTATGTGTCCTTTTAAAAATCCATGTTTTTGCTCTTGGCCCCAGTGTGGCTGTGTTTAGGATAAGGCAGTGATTACATTAAGTGCTATTATAAGAGTGGGGCCCTGATCCAATGGCATTAGTGTCCTCAAAAAAGAGACACTAGAGAGCTTGTTCTCTCTCCACCTTGTGAGGACACAGTGAGAAGGGCAGCTCTCTGCAAGCCAAGAAGGAAGCCCGTACTAGAAACTGAGTCATCTAGCCATCTATAACTTCTAGCCTCCAGAAGGGTGAGAAAATAAGTTTCTGTTGTTTAAACCACCTAGCCTGGGGTATTTTGTCATAGAAGCCTGGAGTAGGTTAACACAGAGGAGTTAAGTAACATTCCCAAGACCACACAGCTAGGAGAAGTGATAAAGGTTAGAACTTAAATTTGTCTGATGTCCAAGACTCTGTCATTAACAATTCCTACTCTGTTTTTGTCATGACATTGCCTTTGTCTCCTGTCTATTAGGATAGGCTAAGCAATGCTGTGGTAACAAATAGCCCCAGTCGCTGTGATTCGAAACAGAAAGGATTACTTCTCCTCTAAACTAATGCAATGCCGACTGTGGGTCAGCTGGAAGCTTTGTTCTGTGTTGTCCTCTGTCAAGGATCTGGGCTGGTAGAGTTGCCACTATCAGAAACATTGTGGTCACCACAGCAGACGAGGAAACTTCTGTGCCAAATTACATGATTCTGGTTGAAGTTTATACCTAGAATTCGTCTGTGTTTCTTCTGTTTACATTTCATGGTCATGCCTAAGAGCCTGGAAAGGGCAACATCATCACATAAAGAGAATGAGAACATTTGAAGAGCAGCACTAATGATTACTATATCTACTCAGGGACATGAAAATCTCACTAAGTTTCTAGATGAATCTAGAATTCTACAAGTGAATTCACCTGCTCCCAGTCTAGCCCCTTAGTCTACTTTTGGTAATACTTGACCATGGAAGAGTCATTAAAATAGATGATACCTGGCATGAATACATTAATTAGCTTGATGTAGCCATTCTACAAGGTATACATATTTCAAAACATGTTGTACATGATAAATATGTATAATTTTTGTCGATTAAGAAACTAAAAAATAATAAAAACAACACAAAAGCTATGACAATGAGTTGGAATATTTGTGAGTACGTTTGGAAAAAGATGTAAGATGAATGAAAGTGTTTGCCAGGACTAGGGCTTGGCCATGGGTTCTGTTGTCCCTGGTTGGCACAGCTGGCTTGGTATAGTCATTGCTTAACTGGAGAGACTTGAATAAGCCCCAACCTGACATTTGTTGACCACCGTGATATCATCCTTAGGCAATTTTAAGATTATTTTGGCTAGTGTGATGGTTAATATTGAGTGTCAACTTTATTGGATTGAAGGATGCAAAGTATTGATCCTGGATGTGTCTGTGAGGGTGTTGTCAAAGGAGATTAATATTTGAGTCAGTGGGCCGGGAAAGGCAGACCCACCCTTAATCTGCCAGCCTGGCTAGAATATATAACAGGCAGAAAAACGTGAAAATAGACTAGACTGGCCTAGCCTCCCAGCCTGCATCTTTCTCCTGTACTGGATGCTTCCTGCCCTGTAACATAGGATTCCAAGTACTTCAGTTTTGGGACTTGGACTGGCTTTCCTTGCTCCTCAGCTTGCAGACGGCTTATTGTGGGACCTTGTAATAGTTTGAGTTAATACTTAGTAAAATCTCCTTTATATGTATATCCTATTAGTTCTATCCCTCTAGAGAACCCTCACTAATACGGCTAGCTAGGGAATATTGAATATGAACACGAGCTAACTTATCTCCTAATTGTATAAAATGATGCCTGATAGACAAAAACAAGAAGTAGTTACACTCTAACAGCTCAGAAAGATGATGAAAGAGATCAAAGAACCATAATCGGTGTTTCCATTTATATTTCCCATTCATCTCTTTGATATCATCACCTTTTCTTTCTCTCCACTGGGAAGCTTCGTATCAGATGAAGCTTCATATGTGATGAAGCATAACTTATCCACCCAATTAGATTAATCATTATCTTAAGAATACTTTTAACACTATACTTTTGTTTTTTTGTCTAAATCTTTAACATGTATATGTATTATCTATGAAAAAAACAGCCAATAAAATAAGCAATAAAATTAAAGGAGAGCATTTCTTAAAGGGTCAAGGTATTCCTTCTATTGCAGATCTCAAAATAGGATCAAGAGACGTTATTTTTAAAATAAAAATCTTCCCAAGAAAGTAATGATAGTTAAACAGGTTGCTCCAGTCTTATTTCCTGGTAAAGTGAAAAGGAGTTTGTGGTTTCCTCAGGCCTGTGCGTGCTTACAACCTTTGACCTCCCACCCTCTTGAGTTAAATCAATGCCTTCCACTGAGATTGACAACACAGAAGGCAGTAGCTAAACATCTGTATATTCAAATAGCATTTTATGATCTTCAAAGCATGACTGGTATTTATTTACTCAATTTATTTTCAAAGTATCTTTGGGAAGTACAGGTGCATTTTACTGATCTTAACTGTGGGTCTCTCTGAATATTTAGAGAAAAAGACATTTGCTATGATTAGACAACTAGTCAGGATGATAGATAGATCCTGACTTAATTTGAAGTGTGTTTCTTTACCCTCCTCCTCTACATTTCTTGATGATTTTTTGTGTTTTCCCTTGAAATGCTTTACCCATACTCTTAATCAGCTCTATAACTGAAGAAGGCTCTAAGTATTTCTTGTCTCATTAGTTATTTATATTTTCTGTAGTGAGCAGTATCTTTTCATCTGTCATCTACACAATGAGCTATCACGGTCATGAAAAATAAGTCCAAATGCTTCCATCTGGTGCTCAAGCCTCCTTACATCTTAACATCATTTCACTTCTTGGTTTCCCCTATTACTGCTTCTCATCCACATGACACTTTCACTCAGGAAGACTGACTGTGACCAGAATACACATGCTCCTTGGGGTCTTGTCTCTGATTGTACTTTTTGCTCAACCAGAAATACTCTGGCCCCAGATTACCAGCTGTTGAAATTCTCATCTTTGCAGACCCACTTCTTGATCAGTCTCTTTCATGAATCCGTTACTAACTACAATATGACTTTTTCCTCTTCTGAACTTTCCACATGGCATAAGTAGGATAGAACCATGTATTTGGAGGGTAAAGAAAGCTCTCAGCCCTGTATCTTAGTCATAATAATAGCTCAGTAATATTTGTGGAACTGTAACTGTGGTTCTCAAATTTTGTCTCAGAACCCTTGACTCTCTTAAAAATTATTAAGTACCCAAAAGAGATTTTGTTTATATAGTTTTTAATCTGTTGATATTGGCCACATTAGAAATAAAGCTAGATAAATTCTGAATTACAAGTCTGCTTAAGCACACATCCATTACCCATGAGAATGATGATGGCATCCCAATCCACTCTCTTCTTGGGAGAGGAGACTGGAAGAGGCACATAATTCGTTAGCATTATGATGAAAACAGTTTGACCTTACAAAGTCCCTTAAATGGCTCAGGAGATTATCAGGGGTCCCCTATCACACTTGTGAATCACCTAAATACTATTACAGAAAAAAACAAAAACAAAAACAAAAAACCCTTCAGACCAAGTCAAGAGCTCTAGGTTTAGGACCTCTTTCTGCCATAAATATGTTGTTTAACATTTATTTGGTCTTTGGTTATCTTCTTCTAAAAGTGAGGCATTTGGGGGTAAGTGATCCAGGAATTTCTTCTAGCTCTATGCACCTGCTTCCAATCCTCTGCAGATTTATAGAGCAATTCTCTCCAGGGGCTTCCCATGAAGAGGTTTTGCTCCTATTCAGCATGAGCCTTCTTGCTATTAACCTGGTTGGATATAAATATTAGTGCCATGCCTGGAAAATCACAGGACACATCTATGGCATGATAACATGTGGATGCCTAGAAGAAAAGCAACAAAGAATCTCAGACATCATTTTTGAAATAGGGTTCTCTCACCAGGGGTGTCATGTGAGGGCCTTGTGAGTTCTAACAGGATTGGTTCATGAGACAGATGAAACTACCTATTGAGGATTGAGACTTAAATAATTTCTAAAGCGCATAAAAGCTTTCTAGAATTCAGTCCTAGCCCCTTTCATTTCCCCATAGATATCACAATACCCTTTTTGTAGCAACTTCATACTTGGCCTTCTTGTGTAATCTCCCACTTTATCCCAAACCAGGCTTATGCAGTTAGTTCTCTTTATTATTCCAATCCCTCTCTATCAAAAGTTATCTGTTTCGTGTCCCACCTTTTAATGCCATATTCAAAAGCTGAGTTAACTAATTCAGGAATATAAGTGATCAGGTGTTTTCAGGATTTAATAACGTAGTATGCTATACCTAGTAGGTACAACTGTGGCTTATAGTAGGCAGTGTTGTATTTTTTTAAATGAACTCATCTGAGTCTGTTGCACTGGATGTTCTGCGGTGAAGATTATTTGGGTTAGAGAGTTTTCGGCAACAGAAACCATACTACTTATGAGTCTCTGAATATTGGAATAGGAAGGGTATGGAAAACTTAAGTAAGTTCCTTGCTCTGCCACTTTCAGCTGAATGAACTTGAACAAATATTTAAACCCTCTGAGTTTCTGTTTACATATCTGTAAATTGACGATATTTAGAGCTAAAAACCTAGGAAATTTAGACTTAAATTTAGACTTAAATTGGCCAC
The DNA here is from genome assembly GCA_963573385.1 of Cacajao melanocephalus. Lineage (NCBI taxonomy): Eukaryota > Metazoa > Chordata > Mammalia > Primates > Pitheciidae > Cacajao > Cacajao melanocephalus. Next base: position 89,945 of record CAUYLG010046285.1, read on the forward strand.
TGCTTTGGTTTCTTGAAAGAAACACTTTGGTCCTTAGCCTCCAAAGCCTCTGTTTAGCTGCTCTACCAATTCTATATGGCAAGTCCTCTTTTTCAGGTTCTTTGTTGTTGCTTTAAGAGAAAATTTCCAACTAAGGGCTTGTTTCTTTACAAATACAAATAAACAGTTATGTTGAATAAGATCCCACTTAAGGTTGGAGTTTTTAATATAGAATCAACAAGCTCAAAGGTTGCTGTTTCTATATTAAATAGAAGAAAAATCTCTTTTGTCTTCATCAAAATACTCCATCTTCATCAAACATATTTACATATTTGATTATTTTTAGAAGTATTATGACTCAAATATAATGAAATCCTATGGAAAAATACGTAAAAGAAGAATATTGACCGAGTATCCAGTAAAATAGGGTCACGTCAAGGGAAAAGCCAAGATTTAGGATTGCAGCAAAGGAGAACTCATATCTATGTAGGAATTCAAAGATGTTTTATATCTCTTTCTTCGCTTTAAAAAAATGTTGTTTTGTTCTGAATGATAGAATTCCAATTTTAACACTGTTATTTTTTTTCTGCCTTTCTTTATTCAGAAATTAACTGTCAGCCTTACTGTTGCTCATTTGAAGGCATTGTATCCTTTCCCCCAGCTGCTTTTAAGATAATTCTTTCATCTTTGGTTTTTAGCATGTTTGCGTGATGTACTCAGGTATAATTTTCTTGATTTTTACTCTACTTAGGATTTGTAATGATTCTTGAGTCTTTGGTTTTTGTCTTTCTGTTGGAAGGGAATTTTCGGCTAACTCCTCAAGTATTTCTTCTCCCCATTCTCTCTTTTCTAACTGGAACTCCAATCACATTTATATTAGATTGTGTCACCTTGCCCTATATGTCATTTATGTTCTTTACTGAATTTTCCATAATTTGCTTTCTGTCATTCAGTCCAAGTTTCTCTGATCTATTTTCCAGTTTACTAACTGTATTTTCAGTTGTGCTTAGTCAGCTTTGATATGCATTTCTTGAGTTTTGTTTGTTTGTTTGTTTTTGAGATGGGTCTTACTCAGTTGCCCAGGCTGGGATGCAGTAATGTGAACATAGTTCATTACAATCTTGATCTCCTGGGCTCCAGCGATTCTCCTGCCTCAGCCTCCAAGGTAGCTGAAACCACAGGTGCATGCCACCACACTTAACTAACTTTTTCTTTGTATAGAGATGTGGCCTTGCTATGTTGCCCAGACTGGTCTCAAACTCCTGGGCTCAAATGATCCTCCTGCCTTGGTATCCCAGAGTGTTAGGATTACAGATGTGAGCCAATGCACCAGCTCTATTGAGTTTTTAATTTCAGTTATTGTATTCTTCAGTTCTAGAATTTCCATTTAATTCTTTTAAAATAGATTCTAGTTACTTAGTGAAATTCTCCATCTTGTCATCCATTTTCTTGAATATTTAATCATAATTATGTTTAAATCTCTAACTGATATATTTTGTTTATAATGCCAATGTATTAATTCTATTGTTGGTTTTTAACTTCCTTCCTGCTTCTTTATATACAAGGTAGTTTTTGATTATCTGCTAATCCTGTGTAGAAAGTAGTGTTCTGGGTGGTGCTATCTTTTTAACAGAAAGTAGCATTCTAGATGGTGCACTTTTCTTCTGTGAGGTAACTAGACTAGAGGCTGTTCATTTTAGCCAATTAGGAACTAACTAGAGGCTGGGTTGTATTTTTTGTCTGGATTTATCTAACTCTAGTTTGCCACAGAGTAAAAGCCATCTTGTTGGTGCTTTTGCTTGCAGTTCTTTTCTTTCCAGAGTAGCAAGAGTGCAAAAAACACCACTTTACTTTCCAACTGTTTTCTTGGCATCTCAGCCTCTTACCTCATGTTAAGAATGAATAAATAAGTTGGAAATCATCAAAACTTAAAAGTTGTGTTTATTAAAGGGCCCTATCAAGAAAGTGAGAATGCAAACTACAAAATGGGAGAAATATTTGCAATTCATGTATCTGAAAAGGTTGTAGTAATAAGAATTTATAAAGAATGATTACAACTTAACAACAAGAAAAATAAGCAACTCAATTAAAAAATGAGTAGAGGACTTAAATAAACATTTCTCCAAAGAAAATAAACAAATGACCAATAAGCACACGAAAAGATGTTCAACTTCACTAGTAATCAGAAAAATATAAATTAAAACAACAATATAATACCACTTCACACCCATTTAGATACATATAAAAAGGAAATATATATATTTTTTCTTTATAATATGTATTATAAAGAAAGAATAATATAATTATATATGTATATATATTTACACATATAGAGAAAGAAAAAAATTGACAAATGTTGGCAAGGATATGGAAAAATTGGAACACTTGTGCTTTGTTGGTGGGACTGTAAATCCTGCAGCCACACTAGTAAACAGTTAGGTGGTTATACAAAGAGTTAACCACCTAACTGTTTACTTAGGTGACAAATATTTTTTTTCAATTCTATAGGGTATATTTAGTAGTGGAATTGCTTATAATCCAGCAATTCCACAACTAAATATACCCTATAGCATTGGAAAAAAAGCATTCAAACAAATACTTGTATGTGAATGTTTACAGCAGCACTACTGACAATAGGCAGCGGTAGAAACTACACAAATGTCCATCAACAGATAAATGAATAAATGTGGTATGTTCATACAGCAAAATGTTATTCAACTGTAAAAAGGAATGAACTACTGATACATGTTAAAATGTGGATAAACTTGAAAACATTATGCCAAGTAGAGAAGTCAGGGACAAAAGGATACATATTCTATGACTCCATTAATTTAATATATTCAAAGTATGTAAATCCACAAACACAGAAAGCATATTAGAGAATACAAAGAGCTAGGGCATAGGAATGAGGAGTAACTGTTTAGTCCGTACTGGGTATCATTTGACAGTGATTAAAATATTTTAGAATTAGATGAGGTGATTATTAAATAACACTGTGATTGCACTAAATGCCACTAAATTGTATGCTTTAAAATGGTTAAATTGTATACATTAAAATGGTTAATTAATTTTATGGTATGTTCAAGGAAGTGAAAGATATCTACAAGGAGAACTACAAAATGCTGATGAAAGAAATTGTGGATGATACAGACAAGTGGAAAAACATCAATGCTCATGGATTAAAAGCATCAATATCATTAAAATGACTATACTGCCCAAAGCAAGCTACACATTCAATACAATTCCTATCAAATCACTAACATCATTTTTCACAGAATTAGAAAACAATCCTAATGTTCATTTGAAACACAAAAAGAGCCCAAATAGCCAAACTAATTTTAAGCAAAATAAAAGAGCCGGAGGCATCACATTATCTGACTTAAAATTTTACTACAAGGTTATGGTACCTAAGCAGCATGGTACTGGTACAAAAATGAACACATAGATCAATGGAGCAGGATAGAGAACCCGAAAACAGAGTCATATACCTACAACCAACTGATCTTCAACAAAGTCTATATAACTAATAGAGACAGATTGGGGGACAAGATGGATGACTAGAACAGCGAAGATAGCCTCTCCTACCAAGTGAGATAAAAATTTGGGGTAAATCATCATACTTTAAACAGATATTTTGAGAGAAAACACTGCAAGTCAAGGGAGAGACACTGACATTGAAGAAGAAGGAAGACTGGAATCCTACATGGGATTCCTGACTACCAGGACTCATTCCTACCTCTGAACAGTTCCTAAGAAAGTAGTGAGTGGAGTAACTGCAGGGCAATTCATTCTCACAGTGGACCTCGGGATCTAGGTGCAAGAGATCTCATGATGCCCAAGGATATTTGAAGTGGCAGGGAACTTCCCAGAGAGTAGGTAGAGACACAGCTGGAGCGCAACAGGATGCAGCAGAAAGTTGAAACTCAATCCAAGGAATCCCGTAAAATAATCCAAGAGTTGAAAGACAAAATAGCCATTTTTAAGAAAGAACCAAATTGAACAATTGAAACTGAAAATTTTACCACGGGAATTTTATATTACAGTTGGAAGCATTAGCAATAGAATATACCAAGCTGAGAAAAGAATCTGAGAGCTGGAAGACATGTACCTTGAATCAATGCAGTCAGACAAAAATAAACAAGAAAGAATTTTAAAAAAAAAAATGAGGCTGGGCGCAGTGGCTCACGCCTGTAATCCTAGCACTTTGGGAGGCCAAGGTGGGTGGATCACCTGAGGTCAGGAGTTCAAGACCAGCCTGGTCATCATGGTAAAACCCCATCTATTAAAAAAAAAATGAACAAAACCTTTGACAAATGTGAGATTGTGTAAAGAAGCCAAAAATATGACTCATTGACATTCCTGAAAGAGATGGAGAGAGAATAAGCAACTTGGAAAACATATTTGAGGCCATAGTTTATGAAATGTTTCCCAATTTTCTAGAGAGGGTGACACACAAATTCAAGAAATTCGGAGAACCCTTGTGAGATACTATACAAAACAATCATCCCAAGACACAATGGCATTAGATTTTTCAAGGTCAACTTAATACAAAAAAAAAATATTTAAAACAGCTAGAGGGAGAGCCAGGTCACTTATAAAGAGAATGACATCAGGCTAGCATTGGACTTCGTAGCAGAAATTTTTCAAGCCAGAAGAGATTGGGGGACTATTTTTAACAACCTTAAAAAAGGAAATTCCAAAGAAGAATTTAATTTCCTGCCAAACTAAGCTTAATAAGTGAAGAAGAAATATAATTCTTTTCAGACAAGCAAACACTAAGGAAATTCATGACCACTAGACTGATCTTACAGGAGGTCCTTAAGGGAGTGCTAAACATGAAAACAAAAGAATGATATCTGCCACCATGAAAACACACTTAAGCATATAGCTCCCAGACACTGTAAAGCAACTACACAATCAAGTCTACAAAACAACCAGCTAGCAACAATGACAGGATCAAAATTTTACATAGCAATATTAATCTTAAATGTAATGGTCTAAACATCCCACTTAAATGGCACAGAATGACAAGTGGGTTAAAGAAACAAGCCCCAACTATATGCTGTTTTCAGGAAACCCATTTCACATGCAATAACACTCACAGGCTCAAAGTAAAGGAATAACTTTTTAATAATCACCATTCTAGCTGGTGTGAGATGGTAGGAATGGAGAAAGATCTATCATGCAAATGGAAAGCAAAAAAAGTGGGTATTACTATTGTGATAAAACAGACTTTAAATGAACAACAAGAGGGACAAAAAAGAAAATTACGTTATGATAAAGGGTGCAATTCAACAAGAAGACCTAACTATCCTAAACATTGGAGCATCTAGATTCATAAAGCAAGTTCTTTCAAACCTAAGAAAAGGCTTAGACAACCAAACAATAATAGTGGAAGTCTTCAGTACCCCTCTGACAGTGTTAGACAGATCATTGAGGAAGAAAACTAATGAAGAAATCCTGAACCTAAACTCAACACTTGACCAGTTAGACCTAATATATATCTACAGAATACTTCACCCAACAACCATGTATTATATTTTCTCTCCTGCACACAGTACATACTCTAACATTGTCCACTTAAAGCAATTCTCAATAAATTTGAAAAACTGAAATCATACCAAGCACAATCTCTGACCACAGTGCAATAAAAATAGAAGTCAGTGTCAACAAGGTATCTCAAAACCATACCATTACATGAAAATTAAACAACTTGTTGCTAAATGACTTTTGGGTAAACAAAATTAAGGCAGAAACTAAAAGAAATCTTCAAAATTAATGAAATCAGAGATACAACATACCAAAATATTTGGAATGTAGCTAAAGCAGTTGATATGGTTTGGCTCTGTGTCCCCACCCAAATCTCATGTTGAATTGTAATCCCCAGTGTTGGAGGTGGATCCTGGTGGGAGGTGATTGGGTCACTGGAGTAGTTTCTAACGGTTTAACGCCACCCTCCTAGTGCTGCCTCATGATAGAGTTCTCATGAGATCTGATTGTTTAAAAAGTGTGTGTCACCTTCGCCTTCACTTGCTGTCTCCTCCTGGCCATATGATGATATGACTACTTCCCCTTTTTCTTTTTGTCATAATTGTAAGTTTTTGGAGGGCTCCTGAGAAGCAGAAGCCTGTATAGCTCACAGAACCATGAACCAATTAAACCTCTTTTCTTTATAAATTATCCAGTGTCAGGTATGTCTTTATAGCAGTGTGAGAATGGACTAATACAGCAGTGTTAAGAGGAAAGTTTGGCACTAAACACTTTTAAGAAGTTATCAAGAAGCTAGAAAGATCTCAAATTTACAATCAATCTATGATCACACCTATAGGAACCAGGATAAAAAAGAACAAAACAACCCCAAAGCTAGTAGAAAGTATGAAATAATTAACATCAGAAGAGAACTGAATGAAATTGAGACACAAAAATACATACAAAAGAACAATGCAACCAAAAGTTAGTTTTCTGAAAGGATAAACAAAATTGATAGACTGGCTAGCTATATTAACACAGAAAAAAAGAAAGAATATTCAAATAAGCACAATCAGAAATGACAAGTATATCATTATAGCCACCTTCACCGAAACACAAAAAATCTTCAGAGACTATTTTAAAGACCTCTATGCAGACAAATCAGGAAAACCGGAGAAAATGAATAAATTCCTGGAGATAAACAACCTCTCAAGATTGAGCCAGGAAGAAATTAAAAACCTGAACACACCAATAACAGATCCAAAATTGAATTAGTAATAAAAAGAAACTACCAACCAGAAAAATAAAACATGCAAGCAGCCACCAAATGTGAAAAAATGCTCATTATCATGAATCATCAGAGAAATGCAAATTAAAAAAAGATATCACCTTACACCAATCAGAATAACTATTATTAAAAAGCCAAAATATAACAAATGCCGATAAGGCTGCAGAGTAAAGGAAACAGTTATTGTTGGCAGGAATGTAAATTAGTTCATCCACCATGGGAAGCAATTTGGAGATTTCTCAAAGAACTGAGAGTTGAACTATCATTTGACCCAGCAATCTTGTACTGGGTATACACTCAAAAGAAAATAAGTGATTTTATCAAAAGAATGTATGTGTCTGTATGTTCATTCCAGCACTAGTCACAATAGCAAAGACATAGAATCAAACAAGATGTTCATCAATGGTGGATTGAATAAAGAAAATGTGGTATATACACACCATGAAATACTACACAGCCACAAAAAGAATGAAATTACATCCTTTGCACCAATGTGGACACAGCTGGAAACATTATTATAAGTGAACTAACACAGAAACAGAAAAACAAGATGTTCTCACTGATAAATAGGAGCTAAATATTTGACGTACATAGTCATAAAAATTGGAATAATAGATGCTGGGAAATACAAGAGCAGGGAAGAAAAGGGAGGGGTAGGGGTTGAGAAAACTACCTATTGGTTACTATGCTCTTTACCTGAGTGACAGATTGATTTGTACTCCTAATCTCAGCATCAGGTAATATACCTATGCAACAAACAGGCACATGTACCCTCGTTTCAAAATCAAAAGTTAAATAAATACATACATAAATAAATAATGGGAATGATATCCTGTTCAAGAAATGGTATTGGGAAAATTGACTAGCTACAGGCAGGAGAATGAAACTGGACCCCTATTTCTCAACACACATGAAAATTAACCCAAATATAATCTATAGTTATATATAGATTATATATAACTATAGCTTGAGGTCTTAAATGTAAGACCTTAAACTATACAAATTCTAGAAGAAAACCTAAGAAAAACTCTTCTGGGCATTGGCCTAGGCAAATAATTTATGACTAAGACCTCAAAGGTAAATGCAACAGAAACAAAAATAGACAAATGGGACTTATCTAAACTAAAAAAGCTTTTGCACAGAAAAAGAAATAACAGTAAAAAGGACCTAGAGAATGAAAGAAAATATTTAAAAATTATATCTCAGACAAGTAATATCCAGAATCTACAAGGAATTAAAAAAAGTCAAAAACAAAACAAAACAAAAACATTAAAAAGTGGAGGAAGAACATGAACAGACATTTCTCAAAAGAAGACATACAAGCAACCAACAAATATATTAAGACAAATTCCACATCGCTAATCATCAGAGAAATGCAAATTAAAACCACAGTGAGATACCATTTCACATCCGTCAGAATGGCGATTATTAGTCAGTTAAAAAACCACAGATGTTGGTGTGGATGCAGAGAAAAGGGAATGATTATACACTGTTTGTGAGAATGGAAATTAGTAGACCCTGTATGGACAACAGTATGAAGATTAGTCAACGAACTAAAAATAGAACTAACATCTGACCCAGCAAGCCCACTACTGGGTATCTATCCAAAGGAAAATAAATTATTATATAAAAAAAGACTCCTGTTCTTGTTATGTTGATCACAGCATTATTCACCACATCAAAGTCATAGAATCAACCTAAGTGTCCATCAGTGGTGGATTGGGTTAAATGTGTGTTTCCATTGGGAACACCAAACGTGGGGAGGCTGGGAGAGGGGTAAGGTTGAAAAATTACCTATTGGATACAATGCTCATGATTTGGGAGGCGGGGACACTAGAAGCCTAAACCTCACCTTTATACAATATATCTATTTAGCAAAACTGCATATATACCCTATAAATCTAAAATAATTTTTAAAAAGAAAAAATGTATGGTATATTAACCTCAGTTTTTAAAAAAAGATTAAGCAAATATCTTAAGGGTAAAAGCAATATGCAGACTATTGGCTATACCTCAGCGGGCTTCCTTTCTTTCTAACATAATGGTTCCCCAATACTTGATGGCTTCATCAGCTCTCTGATGTCTTCACATACATGCTTTTTTTGTTGTTATATTTTTTTGTTATATTTTGATGCTTTCCTGAAACATTCAAACTCATGCTGTTCTTCCTCTGACTTCCAAGCTATTGTTGACTATCATACTGTATCTACATTGTAATATATCTAATCTATAGGTTTATGTAATCTATAGAATGTTAATTATCTTTCCATTTATATTTGGCTGTGTCTTCAACCAGCTTATATTCTCCTTCACAATCAGAATAGTTTGTGATTCTTACTGCCAGTACATAGCATAATAGTCTTCAAATGTTAGAGCAAATCAGAATTACTTGGGGCAATTTATTAGCCCTAACCCCAGAGATTCTGAATAAAAATTCTGGGATAAAACCAAGAAAAGTATATTTAGTAAACACAGATGTCCAAAACCCATGGTTAGAACTTCGAAGAAACACTACTCAATAATGTTAATATAAGAGATACCTAATAAACATTTGTTGCAAGAATAGCACACTTGATTGACTAGAAACCGCTTTAAAATGTTCTTCTCCATCTCATTACCTATTGATGCTGCAATACCTTATCCATTAAGTTACATTTCACTCTTGCCTGCATATCACCCACTGTGCAATCAGAATATGCAGAGAAGACTATACCATCAGTATGCATGATATATCAAATTACAGACAAGGTGAGCCAGTTAATGTTGCTATGAGGAATTTCCATTTTACGTATCGTGACTTTTATCTCAATATTGTATTGATATTCCATTGTCTTTGACAAGTAATTTTACTCTGCCAGTTGCAATTTGTTCTCTGGCCTACAAAAAGGCTAATATATCAGGGCATCATGAGTAGTGGCAGAGACAAGTGCAGTTAACTGCTTTGTATTTAACCATAATCAAAGTAAGGAGAGGGTACAGGGGGCTGAGGGGCAAATAAAACATCAGTAGGTGTAGAGGTTGTCCTGGAAAAGACCTAGAAAAGAGTGCTGTGTCTGGACAAGGGGAAGAGAGAGGCAAATATAAACCATTTCCCTAGTATTCATGCTGAAGTACTCTTGCTTTGATTACCTCAATGGATATTAAAGTATTTTGGGAATCTTTGTGACCTAGGTAATTGATTTCATAGCCTGGTAACTTTTTAGGCAGAAACAGACATATAACCACACATTTTAGCTCAGGCTGAGATATTTGAAACACTGAGAGAATTGGTGAGAGCATTGCATGCCTCAGCCTCCGCTGTGCTGCTGATCCACACATCTAGATTGCCCCTAGAATATCTCTGGTTGTAATAAATAACTCTTCCTTTAGTTTAGTTCTAGGAAAGTTCTGTGATAGATTCTATTCTCAGATTTTACTGTCAGTAAATTCTAAAACCAGGTACTGAAATCAGGAATTGTGCTCCCAAAACAACTGTCACTTCTAAAATCTGAAATTTTTATCAGATAATCCTTCATTCTATCCATTTCTTAGTTCCCTTATCTGAGAAAAGGATTAATACCTACTATATAGGATTATTATGAATAATAAATGAGGTGATGCCAATAGTGCAACATAGTACCTTAAAAAATGAAATATCAATTGATAGCGTACCATTTTCACGGGAGTCCAAGGTAAGTAGTTTTGCATTTTGTTCATTGGTTCTAGTAATGGGGTCCATATCATGTTGCCTGTGACATTTTATGCTCTTGAAAGCATCTTGGCCATATTCTGAGCCAGCTATACCTACTTCTTCCCTTGTTTTACTGCTCTGTACACAAGTCCTTCCAGTGAGCACTGTTCTTGTCTTTGGATCCTGATTTAAATGGGCTGTGCCAAGCATCCCGTCCTTAATGACTTGTCTAATGGGGTCATTATTTTATACCTGATAAAGGGGTATTTCTAGATTACATGCTCTTCCTTGTCGGACTGTTTGGTCACTAGTTCTTGGCTACTCAAACTTAATTGTATTACTTAAACACTACCAAAAAAAAAAAAAAAAAAAAAGGAAGGCTAAGAGATGTAGGAAAAGTAGTAACAAAACTATTTTTCCAAGTGTTTTAGGGTGGTCAGATATAGAGGAAAGATCACTGAATCCTCATTCTGGCATTTAAAAGCCATGCGAGCTGGGTCCAGTCAGTATATACACATATGGTTGGGTAAAAAGGAGATAGAATAATGGATTAGCAAGTATTAGAAGACAAAAAAGGAAGTGGGTTTTTGCAGGTTCAGTATTAAGTGCATTATGGATTTTGAAAAGAACTACAAAGACATAAATAATAAAGGGTAACATTTATTTTGTGCTTCACACATGCCATAAACTATGCTAGACACTATGACTTATTTTATTTAATTCTCCCAACAACCCTTTATGTACTATTATTATCTTCATTTTACCTCGAACAAACAGGCTTAGGAAAGCTAAGTAAACCATCCAAGTAGATATCAAAGCAGCATTGTGAACCTAGGTTCTTCCTGCTCTAGACTTTAAGCTCTTAACTAATAGTTTTTGAGAAAAATTTTTCTGGAAATTTTCACCAAGATTGGATTATTTCTTTGTTTCACCATAGTTCACCCTATTCCAAAATGAATTTGAGACAATTTTCTTATAGTTGCTTGAAGGATTTTCTACTTAAACGTTTTTTTTAAAAAAGTTTTTATTTTATATTTTAAAATGTTAGGTTAGGGGGTACACATACTGTTTGTTACATGGATATATTGTATAATGCTGAAGTTTGGGCTTTAGTTGAACTCATCATCCAAATAGTGAACATGGTACCCAATAGGCAGTTTTCAACCATTCCTCCACTCTGCCTTCCTGCATTTTGGAGTTTCCCAGTGGCTAAAGGAACTTTTTAGAGAGATGCAAAACATTCTGAAAATAAGCATCTTTAAATCAGGATTTTAGGCAAAATTTGGACTTTGTAGAGGTGACTCAGAGCTGTGAAGGGGAGCAAGAGAGGTTTAGTAGATATAGCTGGGAAATACTTTTCCCTGTATCAAGTAAGGACAACATATTTTTATATAATTTGTAAAGCAATATTTTGTGAAAGCCAAATGTCAGAGAATAAACAGCTTCCACTATTGAAAAAAAAAGTTTGAAACCTCTGTTCTTTTTTATCAATTAGGAAACATCTTCCTAATTACATAGAGATCTCTGGGCTAAAGACCTAGAGATGTGGGTTTCTTCCAATGGGCTTCAAGGAGGGATCTTGGACCACTGAGTATAAAATCATGCTATTCCACAGTGTCTAGTTGTTGACGTCAATAGGACATTCAGGGTTGAATGGGTCTTTAATGTAGGACTTTGTGCCTTATTGAGTGTCTGGGGTAGGAATGGCATACTTATGATAAGCGTACTTAATAGAAGATTAAATTGTAGGTCAAGAATGAATAGCTGAAGAGTTAGGTTCAGAAAAATGGGGACAAAATAACAATAGGGTTCTTTGTACAATAATAATAATAATAATAATGAAGAAGAAGAAGGAGAAGGAGAAGGAGAAGGAGAAGGAGAAGTAGTAGTAGTAGTAGTAGTAGTAGTAGCCTGTCTCTTCAAGCCACTGTTACAGGGTTAGGTCAATATTAATTTTCATTCCTGTCTCCTCGGGGCTTAGGAGAGTAGGCCAGAGACAAAACATAAGCCAATGCAACACAAAGCAAAATGTTTTCTGTGTTTAATCATGTTTCTAGACAGTCTACCCACTTTATTTCTGATGATCTGACCAACTTTAATAGACTGAGCAGGAAAAAAATATTGCCCTCTTTCAATATACACAGAATAGCTCCCAAAATCCTGAAGTTTTCTTTATATTAAAACTTTTTGGCTTTTTCTTCATATTAAAACTTTTTGGCTGGGCATGGTAGTTCACACCTATAATCCTAGCACTTTGGGAGGCCAAGATGCGTGGATCGCCTGAGCTCGGGATTTCGAGACCAGCCTGGGCAACATGGCAAAACCCCATCTCTACTAAAATACAAAAAAAAAATCAGCCGGGCATGGTGGTGGCAGGTGCCTGTAATCCCAGCTATGTGGAAGACTGAGGCACGAGAATTGCTTGAACCTTGGAGGCAGAGGATACAGTGAGCCAAGACCTTACCACTGCACTCCAGCTTGGGCAACAAAGTGAAATGCTGTCTCAAAAAAACAAAAACAAAACAAAAACAAAAACCTTTGCCTGTCTCTAAAGGTCCCTCAGAACAAATGATTAAACTTTATCAGGTATTTATGCTTTATCGTAATTAACAATTCCTTAGAACAGGATTTCAGAGGAGTAGGAAGCAAGAGGAAACTCTGGACAAGTGTGAGTGAGTGTATGAAAGGAGTAAAGGAGAGGTCATTGTCTTTGAGTTACTTTTACCCTTGGTGGGATCATAAATATTCACACTGTTACTGTAATATTTTTATATGTCATGAAATGGAAGTTAGGCATCAATATAGCCTATGAGAGAACAAACCACTAGAACACAATCAAATGTAACAATGAACATGAAACACTGAAACACAATGTAATGCTTTATAAACACGTACTCTTTATTATTGTCTCTTAAGGGAAAATTGAACAATTGGTCAGTGTATGTAGAAACAACATCTAATAGTATTTGTGGAGAAACAGGAGAAAAATAATAGTATTTGTGGAGAAACAGAAGAAAGATGTCAGGAGGTTTTATTTCTTTTCTGGAAAGATAATATCATACTATAATGTTTTATTTTTCAATTTATTATATTTTGCCTTTTTTTTTTTTTTTTTTTGTGATGGAGTTTCTCACTTGTTGCCCAGGCTGGAGTGCAATGGTGTGAGTTTGGCTCATCACAATCTCCGCCTCCTGGGATCAAGCTATTCTCCTGCCTCAGCCTCCAGAGTAGCTGGGATTACAGGCATGCGCCACCATACCAGACTAATTTTGTATTTTTTAGTACAGATGGGGTTTCACCATGTTGGTCAGGCTGGTCTTGAACTCCTGGCCTCAGGTGATTCACCCACCTTGGCCTCCCAAAGTGCTGGGATTACAAGCGTAAGCCACTGTGCCCTGCTATTTTGCTTTTTTTTTTTTAACTGCATTCCATAAATATAAACAAATCATTTCAATATAAAGTGCATAAGTTATATGAATACCTAGAGTAAAATACAGAAAAGAAAGTTAAAACACTACAAGTACAATAGATTTAACACTTAATGTATACCTCCCGAATACGAAGTACTTTACATACGCTATTTTACTTAATTCTCACAAAAATGTATTTAAGACTTTATATATATATATACATATATATATACACACATATATATACATATATATACACACATATATATACATATATATACACACATATATATACACATATATGATAGCTGTATAATAACTGAGAAATTGATTCTCAGAAAAGTTGAGCAACTTGACTAAAAATCACATAGCTTGCAAGAGATTGAACAGGTATCTAGCCTAGTGCTAGCAGATACAAAATTGATTTTTTAAAAAACATTATGCTCTTTCAGCATTAATCTAGAGGGACTGAATTTTGAACTGGACTTTTTGAAAAAAGGCCTGGATGGAAAGATTCAGAACAAAAGTATTCCTGGTAGAAACATTTGGATAGTATTTAGAGTTAACTTGTAACAACCTCATTTGGTAGGAGGAGACTATTGGGTTTCATCAATTTTTCAATGTGCTCTTGTATAATTTGAGAACTATTGTGCTAAACTTTTCCAAAGGTGGGGAATCATATAAGTCAAGCCGAGACTTTTCAAGTTATTGAGAGATTGGAATATCACTGAATTTAAGCCATGTGAATGGAAAATGCCAACCATTGAAGCAATAATTGCCACTAGGAAAAAATCTATTCAGCATACATGAAAAAAAAAAAAGATCCTTGCATTGACATAAAAAATGGATTCCAGAAGCATCATTCCCTAGCTTTCTGATAATAATGCCACCCACTGCAGGTAATCAATGAAGGATGTCTGGGAAGTGGCTACACGAAGAGATGTGTAGACAAGTGTCTTTGACAATTCACTGGGCAATGTCTGCCCCTCTGGTTAGTGTGCCAGTTGAAAACAAGTGGGAAGGAGTTGAGTTTTGAAAGCAGCTGCCCAGGACTGGCACCCTACAAGACAGAATGAAGGCAGGGCTCAGAGTCCTAGAACACAAAGGAGGTCATAGACTGGGTGTAGCCAGGAGCCTCACTTGTTTTGGATTTTAGATCTCTACCACATAAACAGCACATGTATACATATATTTTTATTGTATTAACTTATGTCTCTGTAGTTATAAGACACAAAGGCCAATTCTGAGTAACTTTAACAAAAGCATACTTATTAGAAGGTTAAATTGTAGGTCAAGAATGAATAGCTGAAGAGTTAGTTTCAGAAAAATGAGGACAAAATAGCAATAGGGTTTTTTGTAGCAAATAATAATAATAATGGTCTGTGTCTTCAGGCCATTGTTTCAGGGGTTAGGTCAATATCAATTTCCATTGCTGTTCTCGAAATCCAAATTCCTGAGATTGTTCAATTATCCTAGACTGGGTCATGTGTGTGCCACCTTGGCCAGGAAGAAGAGGACACCCTGATCAATAGTCCCACCAAGACTTCCCGTAGTGAGGAATTTGTATCTGGGATAGGAAAAGCAACATGCTCTTTCTAGAAATTAAAAGAATGTGGGGCACATGAAACAATTCACCTCAGATCATACACTGTTGTTTCTGAGTATAGATCAGGTTTTCTAGAACATAGTCTAGCCTACAGAATTCCTCTGCAGACTGGATACTTTTTAAACCTGAAGTGAAGCAAAAATTAAACATCTCTTTCCACACATCTAATAGTTGTGGGTCTCATTTTTTATTTTTAAGTATTTATTTGTTTCTAACAATTACAATTATATATACCAATTTTTTCTTCATTAATATTACATGAGATAAATTTCTTATGCCATTAAATGTATCTAAATATATTATTGTAATGACTGTTAAGGCAATATGGTTAAGTATAATTTATTTATTGTATCTCCATTTGCAAAAAATTATGTTTTAAAAACATTAAACATACTGTAACAAATAACCTTATACATAAATCAATGTGCACAGCTGCAATTATTTTCCCAGGATAAATTCCTAGACAAAATCAGATCCAAGGGAATAAACATTTTTAGGATACATCTTGCCAAATTTCCTTCCATAAGAATATTTACAGCCACAGGAGAAGGCCCTGCAGGCCACTTAAAATGAAGGCAGAGGCATGGAAGCTCCTTCAAGAGTATTTTTGGAGCCTTCTCTGGCATGATGCGGTGAAGTCAGTCCTTCTGATCCTTTCAGACCCATCCTTAGGCACATGGTAAATACTCCCAAGGTAGAATGGATACAGAATTTTGAAGTTAATTTGCATTTCAATAATACCAACATGAGAGGCTCCCTGAATAGGGATGCATTTGCAGTTGTTAGCACCAGAATGAATATAAACTAATTTTAATAAAGTACCCACCGCATGTCTAATTATGAGTACTGTAACATTCTGATGAAAATCTTCAAGATAAACTAATTGCAAATGTACCCCTAGATAATTAAATGAGATAACTAAATCATTGTATTTCCTCTTCCAGGATTATTTGCATTTTATGTCTTCTTTCAAAGATGAAAGTTTGTAGTGTAGAATCAAATAGGGGCGGAAGAGATGTTAAATAACATCTTGTCCCAAGAGACAAATACAAAGAATGTGTAATGCCCTTTCTCCTAGTCAAGACCTACAACAAACATCAATGGTCTATCAGGCAATCTTCTCTGCTCAGTCCAAATTCAGCTTCAAAAATCTTTCTCATCACAGCAACTTAGGCAGCCAATGGTGTTCAATTGGAGCTGGTATTTTATCCACAATCTACTTCAATCTCTGATATCAAAGAAATTTTATGTATAGCATCAGGAAAAGCCTATATTTACCTCAATACCTCTGTAATTTCCATGTCAACCTAATAGTCCCATGTGAGTATTAGCTAATGTTGATGAGATATGCTATGTGTTGGGTAAACAGCTACACAGGAGTTGCTGCATTTAATAGTATTAAATGATACTGAGGCACTTAGTATGCCCTAGTTTATGACTAAAATGATAGAAGCTTAGTGAGAGTGAGTAATTTGTCCCAAACTTCCTGGTTAGTGAGTGTCAAGAATGGTGAACGGTCTGAGATTTTACCCTATCTGCAAGCTGACAAGTTAATGTGACACCTTTCATGGACATACATAAAAGACATGAGACTCTTAGGTCAGACCTGAAGGACAACTTATTATTCACAGCAACATCAATAGCCAGAATATCAGGATTTGCATCACTTTCCCAAGCCCTAATTCCTACTGGGCTATATAAATAGGGCCAGGTGATACCTGCACATTCAGTGGGTTATGATAGGAGAGAAACCCTGAGTGTAGAAAATGAAAATATTTTATAATAGATAGCAAGCATGCCTTCCTTTTGCTCTGAAAAGAGCCATTATATTATACTGGACAGTAAGTATGTATGACATTTATTCCAAAGAGAGACATTCTCTCTCCCAAGGTTGCTTGCTATTCAAACATCCTTGAAAAGAGAGTATGAAACAAAGGTGGTTGCTCCGAAGATTTGTGGAAATATAACAGATCCATGGAAAATTGTCCTGTAACACTGAGTGGAAGAGTCAGAATGTAAGCCCAGGTCTGCATAACTCCATAACTAACTTTCTTAATCAATACACCTGTTTTTTTCACCCACTCATTTTCCCTTCAAATTGACAAAGTTCAGAGACTGGTCCTATCAGAAATGGGCAGTTAGGGAATTTTACAGGCATGAAAAATGTTCCATATCCACTAATTCATTATTCTGATCATACTATATTTTAATTGCCCACTTCTTTTTATATTCATTCTAGACTGTAAGTACTCTGAGGTCTGAATCTTATTCACTATTATATTCCCACTTGCTTTTTCAATAGAGGGCATAAACATGGTCTTTACAATCAGAAATAACTGAGTTGGGATACTAACTCTGTCACTCACCAGTTGTGTGATGAATATGAGTGTCAGTTTCCTCATCTGTAAAATGGAACTGATAATAGGTACTTTTCTAGGGTGGTTGTGAAGAATCAATGAGAATATATATATATATATATATATATATATATATATAGCATTTAACATATTCATTGTACATGAGAGCCATTTTATAATGTTTATCACTCAATGTATATTTCTTGAATGTTTTAGCAATTGCGACTTTTTTTTTTTTTTTTACTATTTAGCATTTTTTCCTACTAGATCTCTAGGTTCTGTACTCATGTGTTCCTTTTAATTTTATCTAAGTGCTCTCTAGCTACCACTTCCTTCATATTTGGGCCAATAATTTTGTTGCAGAGTTTAGAATTGTCATTGCTTCTTGGTATTCTTTTTCCTAACCTTAGTTTACTGCACCAGCCGACTGCCTGAGAGGAATAGCCTGTTTTCCATGGTCAGAATAAATGATATATATGTGCATTTAGTTCCTCCTTGATCACCTTTACCAATGGGGACCACATGACCTTTAAAGTCATTATGACCCATTAAGTAGCTCTCATGCCTAGAAAGTGTTTTTTTTTGTTGTTACACACATACATATACACGCACACCACACATATACTGAAATATTTTCTCATCAGCATCTACTTATGATAAACAGCATCCTCTGTTTATTATATCTTTTGGATAAAATCACAATATGGACCGCTCAGTCTTTTCTCTATAAATGACACCCTCCATATTCCTGTCACTGTCCTTTGCTTATCCTTTAGTTTATCCATGTTACCATTAAAATGTAATGTCCAGAATTGAGCACTAATCTTTACAAGAGATCTGACTGAGCGGGATAAAGCAAGCCTGTCTGCAGACTCAGGTGACCCCTGGGTAAGAAATGACAAATGATAATGAGTTGATAGAAAACATTTTATATGGACGAAGGTCTTTCTGAAATCCATAAAATCACCTTGTATGATGAGTTCGAGCTCAGTCTTCCAACCTAGAAATGCCTCAGATAAGAGCTTGAGTGGCATTGTTTTATTTTTCTCTTCGAAAATTTCACTTAATGTTATAAATCAGGCAGCCTAGTGCAGCTCTCTCTGTTCCTCAACTGAAGTTAGAACCAAGATGTCTGGATTTAAGCCGTGTCCCTGGATCTATGAGCTGTGTGACATTTGACACATCACTTAAACTTTCTGAGCCACCGTTTCATCATCCATAAAGTGGAAGTCATATGTGTGTGAACTTGTGGGCTTACTGAATCAAGTATGATAACTTACATTGTAAAAATCCTTTGAAAACCACAAAGAACCATGATAATAACATAAAGACTCACTATTTTGAGAATTCTCTTCACTTTGACTTTTGCCTGGATGTGAGCGGACTTTGGTAGTGTCACTTGCCTTCCCTGAATATGAATATCAGGCACTTATGGTAACAATACCCTGTAATTAGTGATTGATGCTGTGATGTTGCTTCCTGCTATGCTGCCTAATGGGACTCTTTTAGTCCTCCTGTCTCTTAATCTTTTGGCAGCTCTGAACACTCCTTTTCACTCCCCTTGAAACGCTCTTCTCTTGGATTCTATGACAATGATCTTGGTTTCCTCCTTGATCTCCAGTTAGTTGTTACTGTTCTTAGCCAACATTCTGTACCCATCATTTTTATGTTATAACTTCTCAGGGCTCAGTCCTGGAACCTCTCCGTCTTCACTGTCTCCCTGCATAAACTCACTAATACCTGTGGCTTTGAGCAATTTCTCCACATGAATTATTTCCAAGTATTTTCTACCTACAACTCTCAAGGTTATAAAAACACGTATCCAGCTGCTTCAATCTCTGTTCTTGGGACTCTCACTAGCACCCCACGTTCGACATGCCTAAAGCCCAATTCATGACCTGCCCCTCAAAGCAAGCCCAAGGTCCGTATCTCAGGGAATATTAGCTCCAGCCATTCATGCAAGCATACAGAAATTATGGAATCGTCTTTCATACCTTCTTCTCTATCTTATTCCATTCATCACCAAATCCTGTTGATTTTACCACTCCCAGATATTTTTATCTTTGTGACCACTACCCTAGGCTAAACTATGGCCGTTCCTTGCCTGGATATTGAAGTGGGTTCCTATAGTCTCTCCATTATTGCATTTTGCCCTACCCGCCCCCCACCCAATTAATCCAGAGCAGCCAGAGCAGTCTTTAAAGAAAAGAAAGAACAAAAAATGGTCCATTGTAGTTACTTCTTAAAGTATTTTAATGTCCCTGACATGGCTTTTTCACTCTATCTGTTCTGACCTCATTCACCCTCCCATCTTGTTTCACATAGTTCTCTTTTTCATTCTCTGCACTAGAGGCCCATTGGTTTTCCTTCAGTTCCTTGACATCCTCTGGACCCACTGTCAATAGTCTTCTTTATGTCTCAAATTCTCTTACCCTGGGAGTGGTAAAATATCTGGGAGTGGTAAAATCAACAGGATTTGGTGATGAATCAAATAAGACACACACAAGCACACACATGTGCACACACACAAACACATAATCCAGTTACCTGACTACCAATCTTTTTTTAGTTTTGTGAAATGTAGTCCAGCTCTGTCACCCAGGCTAGAATGCAGTGGCATGATCTTAGCTCACTGTACCTCCCACCTCCCAAGTTCAAGTGATTCTCCTGCTCAGCATCGTGAGTAATGGATTATAGGTGTGTGCCACCACAACGGACTAATATTTTTTTGTATTTTTAGTAGAGATGGTGTTTCTCCATGTTGGCCAGTCTCCTGACCTCAGGTGATCCGCCCACCTCTGCCTCCTAAAGTGCTGGGATTATAGGTGTGAGTCACCACACCTGGCCCTGACCACCAATGTTTTACTCCTCAGCATTAATCTTTCTTCTCTGGATAAATTTTTCTTACTTCCTTGAATAAATCAGAACCCCATGAAGAAAATGTGTTTCTTTTTTTTAGTAGCATTTATCACATCTTGTAAATATCAAAATAATGTGATTTTTTTGTTTCTCTCCACCAAAAGTCTAAGCTCCACAGAGCTAAATACCTTTTCTGTTTTGATTCATTATTTTTCCTCAGTGCAGAGCAGATGGTAGATACTTGATAAATACTTGTTAAATGAGTGAATGAATGAACTTTCCATTTTACAGATGAGAGAAATTAGCTTAAGAGAGTCTTTATAACTTCTCTATGGTTGTATAGTTTGTGGAATGGTAGAAAGAAGTTTTTTTTCTACTTTTATTTTAGGTTCAGGGGTATATGTGCACATTTGTTACATGGATAAATTTAGCGTTGCTGAGGTTTGGCATATGAATGATCCTGTCATTCACCACTAGCAAAAATGCTAGTGATTCTGAGCATTTTTTTTCATGTATTTGTTGGCCTCATGACCATCTTCTTTTGAGAAGTGTCTATGTCCTGTGCCTATATTTTTAAATGGTGTTGGATTTTCTTGTTGAATTGTTTAAGTTAGAAGGAAGTGTTTCTTCTGCAAAGTATCTTCTAAACCACCACAGTGTGTTTTGGGCAATGGGTACATTTTTGAGATACTTGTACTCATTTTCTTTCCTATCTTAGGTCAGTCACAGACTTATGCATGCCTGAACCATTGCCTCAAAGGCTTTCCTGAAGAGAAATTTACTTTGTGAGAGGGAAATTTCAAAGAAGCAAAGCTTTGGACAGAAATCTATGACCCTTTGTCAGGTCTGCCAGTGTTCTTGGTACAAGTAAGATAAATTGTGATTAGCTGAAACAGAAAAGGCATTTCGTAGAGGAATGTCAAGGTGTTTATAGAATGAATGAGAGGGCTAGAGAAGCAGGCTTGATCTCAGGGAAGATGGGCAAGAGCCAAGGTCACAACCTGGGAAGAGTCTGGTCACACCCCATGAACACAATGGATGTCATTAATGCCAGAGCCTCTACTGAACACTGCTACCACTGGACAACACTGCCATGCCACCACGCATTTCCTCTTTCAAGAAATTCTAAATTGGCCTCGCACTGTATCATTTAATCAAGCTTTGAAGACCTAAACAGGGTCCTCCAGTTTGCCTGGAGTGAGTTAAATGCCAGTGTCTTGGATTGCAGGGAGTGGGGGCTCAGCTTCTTACCAAGATCCACAGAATTGGAGATCCCACCTGTAGGTGAGAGAAGATGGGACAGACAACAAAATAACACCACAAATGTACTATAACCGGGATGTTAGTGCTAGCAGCAGAAAGGAATGGGATTCTCTCAGGATCAGGACCAATTAGACTCATATGAGTGGTCTGGCCTCAGCAGAACTGTTCTGTCAGAGTACTGTGCAAAAGCTGAGGGCAAAGAGCCAGGAAACCCAGAACTCAAAACCAGTAAGAGTAGATGGACATATGGCAAGGCTATTGTCAAGTGTAAGATTATCTTTGAAGGTGTACTCATTTTCAGTGGGGGATTCTTAACCGTGTATGTCCTAAAGGCTGGGTGTGACAGGGATGTCACACATGCAGGAATATTGCAAGCATGACACCACTGCTCCTATCATCCCCGCCATGGCAGCCATAGTTAATCAATGGCAACATGTTTTTGGAAGGAGCCCAGTGCCATCTTGCCCCCTGGTTCTGAGGCAATCATCTGAATGTTTCTGACTTGGTGTGTAAGATGAATTGCATTACCAACAACTATGCACCAATCCTAATTCCAATCTAAACATAATGCATATTCCTCATGACTAAAAAGAAAAAGCACAATTTGCTCATTTTTGTCTCATCTTTCAGATGCTGCTCTTTTCAAAGAGAGTTTTGTTTGCAGATTTACTGGAGTATTTCTAACTTGATCTCTCCTGAATGTGACTGACATTCTCATTTACTGTGTAAAGCCTGTTCTTTTGACTTCCTGTCTCTCAAGTTATCTGACCTCCCAGGGAAAGGACCAGAGATTCTCCACTCGGCTTTCCCAGGTGCAAGTTTCCTAAGTTGGCCAGGGTGAACTTTTAAGGATCTATAGAATTTACTTCTTCTTCTCCTATTTATTGCTTACATATCTGGGCTGTTCTTTCCTAAAAATAAACCTTCATTTCATGAACCACCTTCATAGACATCTCTGCCTAACAGATGAGAGAAGCCCCACCCTTTATATGGACATAGATGAGCCAGTCAGAATCTATTTTGGAGTATTTAAGACTCAGAATGTTTACTATATTCTTATGTCTAACGATTTTGCCATTTTGCCTTACAGGTGTTTCTTTAACTGAACTAGACAAACAAACAAACAAAAAACTGGGACTTTTCAAAAGGCTTTCATGAAAAAAATGTAAATTTTACCTGGAAGGAAATAAAGAAGTGAATTTGTTTCTCATTAGAACACACAAATTCATCAGATTGCCTCATTACTACATTAAAGGCCTGGAAGGTATAGACAAAGTTCTAGTAAAGCATATTGAGAATGTGATGTGACCTCTAGATCTGGCTTAGTCACTGATTTTGCTGTGGGTCTTTGCAAAAGCATTGTCCCCCTCTGGGTCTTGGCATTGTTCTCTCTAGGTAAAATGATTTATATGGTCTTTCCAGTTCTACTAACGATATTCATGAACCTGTGCATATAGGGAGAATTTCACTGCAGTGAGGTATCCTGGGGGTAACTGAGGGCCCCTGAAGAGAAAAGGCCAGGAAAGTGAGATGAGGTGGAGTTGATCATTTCCCAAAGTTTGATCTGATAACGAAGTCACCTCTGCGTCATTCTGGCTCCCTAACTTCTGGGATTAAAGTTAACGAAACAGGGAAAGAAGTAGAAGTTGCAGCATACCATAGATTCCTGAATGGGTGTGGGTTGAATGTGTGTGCATGTGGAGAGGACAGTAAATGCTAAAGAATATAGAAAATATGGGAGAAAGCCTAGTTCAGTATCCCTGAAAAAAGAGGCGAAGTCTAGGAAATGTTTTTAGTTTTATTTAATCAACCAACAAGGATGATGTGACCAAAAGACGCTTTTTCCAGTTGCTACTAAAGATATGTAGAAAGTAATTTTCACTTCCTAAATGACCTCCAAAGCTTGAAGGACAGAGGGGTGCAATGATTTGCATTACCTTATCACTTCTCTCCTTGCCAGATCACATTCACATCATTTTAACTGATGCCAAAGAATCACTTTCTCTATGAAGCATATAACCATATGACCTTTCCTTTCTCCTTTCTTTCCTTTTTTTCCCTTCCTTCTTTCATCCTTTCTTTTTCATTATTTTCTTTCTTCCTTTATCACTTGGTGAATTACACAATATTGAATTAGCTCAAACTCTGTCCTACATTTGTCTGTAATTTTTGTGTAGCCTTATTTCCCCAATGTGCTCTGCCCTCAGGATGCTCCTAGTCTAAATGATGAAACTGAAAGTACCTTGATAGTAGTTCATTGTGTCACCTGTCCAGGTTATGATTTTCTTTCCAACATCTGTACATTATCCAATAAACATGCAGCTTTTTTGGGTATAGTGCAGAAGAAAAACCATGCTGTTTTGGAATTAGACTCTTCAGGCTCAAATTCCGGTTCTGCCAACTTAGTTTTATGACCTTGAGCAAGTCATTTTATTTTTATCATCTCCTGTTTCTTTAATTTCTCAAAAGGATAGCTTGAGATTGAATGGCAGGTACAAAAGTATTGCCAGATAGGGAAAGAAGTTCTAGTGTTCTGCAGCACTATAGACTGACTATAATTAGCAAGAATTTAATGTATATTTTCAAACAGCTAAAAAGTGGAATTTAAACATCCCAACATAAAGAAATATACATATGCCAATTACCATGATTTGATTACTGTTTGAGGTGATAGATATGCCAATTACCATGAATTGATCATTACACATTGTATACATCAATCAAAATATCACATAGTACTCCATAAATATGTATAATTACTATGTGTCAATTAAAAATAATAACAAAAGCAATAAAACATCACCACACAAATGACCAACAGATATATAAAAAGATGCTTAAAAATTGCCTTTGGAGACATATGTTAAAAAATTGATCATCTTGAATTTATTTGTGCCCATAGTTCATTTTTAATGTTATATTATATTTGAGAGATAATTTTTGTTATTATAATAGTTACACTTTAAACAAATAGGTGATTTTTCACTATTTTTAATATCAATAGTTCTTTTCTGTATTGATAAATCCATTTTTGAGTTTTTCATTATGATTGTTCTGTGAATCATAGAGCAGATATTTGATAACATATTTAAGAAAAATATTATGAGTCTTTGACTATATCATCATTTCTTTCTACATTATGCACACAGGAATAAAAGGTTGGCTGGATACACGGCTTTTGATTCATAAACTGTGTTCTTGAAAGCTTTGTATATATTTCTCATGTAATTCTAATGTTCAGTTTTAGTGAAAAAGAATTGCAGCCAACCTAAATTTTATTTTATTTTAACTTTGCATGGAGTAAATGTTTTGTTTACTTCTTTTCTAGATTTGTGTAGGAATCATCTTTTATTGATTGAATTTTAAAACTGTACTAGGACCTGTGTAGGCTCTCCTGGAACATGATGAATATTCTCAATTTGAACCCACAGTCTTGCTCAAATTGAGAATGTCTTCTCTATTTCTTTACAGATTGCTCCTGCTCCTTTAGTTCTCTTCACAGTTACAGGAAAAGCTATTACGTGTAGATGGTGTTCCTTGAATATGTCTTATTATCTTTTCTAATAGGAGTTTCATTTCTAAATGTTTGCTCCCTGTATAACAACTTACATTTCTGGTGATTCAAAACATCCATCTTGATTTTTAAAATTCGTCTGTTGTGTTTCTTTCAAAATTCTGATAGTTATTCTTTGCCTTGGCCTTCCTTCCTTCTTAAGTCTGTCTGCTGTTGTTCCCAGAGCGAACGTTGTCATAAAACTTGTTGAAATAAAACTTTGATTTTTTTTCCATTTAGAGCAGTAATTCAATTGTTGAAAGAGAAATACCCTGCATATCATTGGCATATTAGTGAATTTTTGTTCTTGAGCTGTAGAGATGCTTTTAGCGCCACACATCAGTTTGCCTCTGTTTCTCCCCACAGTCCAGGATCTATACTATTCTGAAGGAAACGTACAGAGTCGAGTTTGAAATGGACAGGGTCTGGGTTTTGACTAAACTATTACAAGGTCATGCCTCTAATGCCAATCCCTGATCAAGAGCAAATGAGTTAAAAACAAAACAAAATACAACACTCTACTTGTTCAGCCCTGTAGAATTGCTGGCTATTTAAACAAAGTGTGTTTCTACAGAATATGCTTGCTTCTATTAAAAAAAAACATGGAAGTGCATCTAAGAAGTGAAGGTTTTTCTACAATCCTGGTGACGTCTCAATGTTATTGTCCCCAAAGAGAGGGAAGCGGAAGTGATGGTTCCTAGGAGGAGACTCTCTCCACCTTTCATGCCATTCTCATATTCAGCATGGCTTTTACTTTTCCTATTCAGAATGTAGGTGAAGGGTCATGCTATCTGCCAGGGTTTATTCCTGATTTCTTTCTGATTACATTGCTTCCAGAAGTGTTGGCCATCTTCTTGTTTTTTTCTTATTTTGCAGTGCTACTCTATTGCCTCTGAGGTTAAAAGATACTCTTCCTAGTTACTGGTATGTATATAAATACTATCCTTTATTCTGTGATACCCTTGCAATAGATTTAGCTTTTATTCACAAGCTTTTGGGTTATTTTAATAACAATTCATGTGCATGGAAGAGGGGTATTGTAGGCAGCTGCCCCTTACTGTTCTTGCCAAGAATACCTAAACCCATCTCCCAATGTTGAGCACTAATTTTGCCAGTGGTATGAAGATCCCAAAATAGAACTGTGGCAGAGCTGATATATGTCATGACATATATTTAGATAAAACAGAACCTATGGTCAGACAATTCTAATCTGCTGTTCCATTATGACTATGTGTCTCAGATAAATAGTACATCCCCATCAAATCAATCTTATTTTTAAGCAAGTACCTGTGTATTTTGTTCTCAAATCACTGGTTCACTCTTTGTTATTTGCTTTCCCCCTTTTTGCTGAATTGTTTTGATAATTAGCTTTCAGAACTACAGAGTTCATGTTTTTATATGTAGGATTGTGGATGAAATTGAAAAATTTCTCTACAGCCTGGAATAGCAGAAGCTGAGGACAGCACCGGAGAGGTCCCTATGCATGAGACCAAGGATCCTGGGAGCCAGGGGGAAGGTAGAAAGACAAAACCAAGCTGCTCTCCATTCCCCAGTGGAGACCCACTGTGAGGAGCTGGGTCAGTGTAAGAGAATCCATTGGGATTAGAAGCAGAATAAGAAAAGTTTCAGGAATTTTCTGAAAGGCATAAGAAATGAGAGGACAGAGGACTTTAGGGAAAGAGATTTTCAAAGTTAGAGTTAAAGTAGAGCAGTTAGAGTTACAGTAGAGAGTTAGAGTTAATGATGGTAGGGTTTAAGTTAGAGCTGTGTGAGGATCTGACTGAAGTGAAGGGAGCGGACCAGGACCTATGTTAATCTTTCGGTCTCATTCAGGTTTTAGGCAATGCTGGATAAATACCCCACACACACCTTAATGGAGGGCTCCACAAGAGAAGGCCATACTGATTTTGTTTTCTCAGGCACTTCTAGGTAAGTTGGATCCCAGAGGAATGAAGGCTGGCATGGGATGTGGGTAGCTGAGTCATGAGATGAGCAGATGAAACATCCACCAAGAGAGATGGCAGGCAGAATGGTGAAATCCTGGTATAAATGAAGGGTATGACATCAAATGAGAAAAAAAAAATCTTGAACTCTTAGTGGCAAGATGCTGCGTAGAGGTTGAAAAATGCAGAACAGAACTAATTCCTAAGGGAGTGACCCATAGGTTCAAATTCTTTTTTAATTTAAGAGCTTTATGAGGAGCCCTAATTCCCCTTCCAGATGAATGAGCCCATGGCTCCATAGTTGTTTAGCTCAATGTGTTAATCTGTTCTCATGCTGCTAATAAAGACATAACTGAGACTGGGTAATTTACAAAGGAAAGAGGTTTTACACTTCTACATAGCTTGGAAGGCCTCATAATCATGGCAAAGGGTACAAGGGAAGCAAGACAGGTTTACATGGTGGCAGGCAAGAGAACAGGTACAGGGCAACTCCCCTTTATAAGACCATCAGATCTCATGAGACTTAGTTATTCTCTATCATGTGAGCAGCACAGCAAAGACTGCCCTCCTGATTCAATGACCTCCTACTCAGTCCCTGCCATGACACGTGGGAATTATGGGAGCTACAATTCAAGATGATATTTAGATGGGGAAACAGCCAAACAATATCACCCAGCCATTGGTGGCTTCTTGTTACCTCTCTGAAGAGTGAGATGTGCTGCTTCAAGGCTGCTGAGGAGACAGAGTCAGGGCTTAGAATCCACCCAGAGAGGAGGTGATATTGAGTCCCATGAGTTTCACCCAGGACTGACAGTTCATACTGTCCTTCTCCCTCTACCTTGCCCTTCTGATAAACTTCTGCTGACTCAACCCTCAGTTGTTCTCACAAACTCTGGGTCTTGAGCTTGCTTTGTTCACTTTCTGTAGCTCTTGTTCTGCTGACATTGTATGTAACCTGTCTCCCCTCTGTATTCTAAATTCCTTCCTTTGCTTTGCTCTTTACCAAACCTAGACCTACTCTTGTTTTACATGTTCTCCTGTCTCGGTGTGGACAGCTGGTAGGACTGATCTCCTGTCAGCACAGCCTAGAATTAGTGCCAGGTAAAGGTGAAAACTCACGAGGCAGTGAACGGTGACACCACCACAACCACCAATCCCTTCACTATTGTGTATTGAGGGTTCTCCATGCAAGAAGCTGTTTTATAGACAGAGGCCTTTGGCTAGTGCTTTTCATCCTTGGAGCCTGTCATATTTCTGGGACTTGGAGGCATCTACCCTGCTGGGGCAAATTGCAGAGTGATTCACTTTGTTACAATGGAAGCTAAGAGAAGAATGATGTCTACGCCGAAGCCATTCTTATAGACAAGAAAAGCAAGTAGCCAGATTGTGGAATCATTTGAAGAGAATTTAGAGGCAGCATGGGTGAAATGCCTCTCTAAATCCCTACTCTGCCAATAAGGTACTTCTTTTAGCTCAAGGCTGAGATCTCTAAGTGTCTCTCATCAAAACACAGAGACATCCTCCAGGAAGAAAATGCTTCATGCTATTACCAGTGAAGAGCTTGGAGTTAGTGAGGATAGCTGAGATCCAGAATCTTGAGGGGAATGGTAATCAGGACAGATGCTGGGCATTCCAACAGAAGTTCAGGAGCCACTGCACACTCAGTGTAGGTGTGCAGATGAAATATCTACCTAGGATAGAAGATGCCACCATAGGTAAATGTGGCCTGTGTCCAGGCTTCCCAGGGACAATGTTGCTCACTGATGATCCCTCTGCTCACTCCTTTCTGTTCCCTACTACCTGATCACAAGTTAGGCAAGCAATGTTTGTTTTGTATCATTCTCTTCCACATTAGAGTTATTTACAGTTGGCAGGTAAATATCCACATACTTGTTCCCAGGGTGGAGACAGTAAGCATGATACCCATTTATGTTGTTTTTAGGAACAGAACCATTGTATTTAGGAACAGGATACAAGGCAGGAAGCGCGTACCTGCGATTTGAGGCCTCAACTGTTTAACTGAACATTCGGCACTGTACTGGGTTGAACAGTGTCCTTCCAAGTTTCAAGCCCACCCAAAACCTGCTAGCGTGACCTTATTTGGAAATAGGGTGTTTGCAGATGTAAACAAGTTAAGATGAGTTCATGTGGATTCAGGTAGGCTATAAACTCAATATAACTAGTGTCCTTATAAGAAGAGAAAGTTTGGACACATAGACACAGATACCCAGAGGGAACAATGCCATGTGAACACAGAGGCAGAGATTAGAATTGTGCTGTCACAAGCCAAGGAATTATCAGCAAGCACAAGGTGGAAGGAAAAGGCAAGGGTCAGAAACATCCCTTGAGCCTCTGGAGGGAACTTGGCCCTGCCAGCACTTTGATTTCAGACTTCTAGTCTCCAGAACGGTGAGAGAATCAATTCATGTGTTTTAAGACATCCAATTTGTGGTAATTTGTTTTGGCATTCCCAGAAAACTAGGACAGGCCCATTGTAATAGGACTTTTTTTCCAACCTCTTCTCCCTTTTCTGATTTCCTAACATGCTATACTCAAGCCACATTCTACCTTTGTGGGTGCCTCATTGAATAGTGTTTTTCATTATCACCCTCATCATCATCATCATAAAAGCTAACACACTGCCAACCCTTAATACATCCTAGGTCCTTAAAATCATATCTGCAATAGCAAATGTGAATACCCATCTTTTTTATAAGATGAGGAAATGAAGCTGCAGATAGACGATCCCTAAATTCATATGTCTAGCCAGACAAGGAGCCAGTTTTGAAACTTGACAATCTGTTTCCAATATCTTAGCCATTTCACAATTCTACAGCCTTCAGCTTTCTTCTCGAGCTTACAAACTCCTTCTTATGCTTCTA
Organism: Cacajao melanocephalus; assembly: GCA_963573385.1. Classification (NCBI taxonomy): domain Eukaryota; kingdom Metazoa; phylum Chordata; class Mammalia; order Primates; family Pitheciidae; genus Cacajao; species Cacajao melanocephalus. Next base: position 120,224 of record CAUYLG010046285.1, read on the forward strand.
TATGCTCTTCCACAGTCTTCCCACATGCTCTCTCTCCTTTGCTCCTTGAAAACATGCTTCCTTTCCTTTCCTTCTCTGAGATCCTACAGGCTTACATTTTTCTCCCCATATCATTATCTTCCACCTTTACCTTTCATGAAGTGTTTGTACGTGGTGCTGTCTTCTGAACAATTAGAGATTTCTTAAGGGCTACTCTGGATCTAATTTAAGAAGATACATAGTGGGCCAATCAGCCCCCATAACATTCTGATGGAGATTTTTTACCTTGCTTCCCTTCTAACTCTTTTCTCCTTCACTGGAGATTCCTCATACTGCTGCCTGGCGTCCCAAGAAATGGTTTCCTTAGGCCTTTCTCCCCTCAAACCCCCACCCCATGCCCAGGGCATCTTTGTGACATAGACCTATTCCTCCACACCCTATTCTTATCTACTAGTCTTCTGATTTTGCAGAGTTCTTTCCAAGGAGGTGGCTAGACATTTTGCCCATCAGAATTGTGTGAATATTAATGTCAGGGAGGCAGCTTGCCATCCCCCCATCCCCTTCTGCATCCAGGTTATGTGTGCACATATTAGCAGGAGAAAACACTTTAACAACTTTGAGGCCATTTACAGACTACTGAGGAGGAGATTTTTGATATGAGGTGGCAGGTTCCTTTCCCTGGTACTTCTATATAATGCCACCTAGTGTCCCTTTTAGCATTATTTGGTGCCTGATGAGACTTGGTATCCTTGACAAATGAGCAGCAACCCCAAGGCAAGAGCAGAATCCTTTGTTACGACCATAAAGTTGAAACCAGTTGAGCTTATGTATGTTGGATATCTAATGAAATTAAATTTTTCTTTTGCTTTCCAATAGTCTTAGTCCCACAGATGAATAGGAGAATGAAGACCAATATTCAGGCTCAATCCTATATTCCTGGGCAAATATGAATTGTCAGTCTGCCATCAATTTCAAAGAAATTCAGCCATTATACCTCTTGGATCCAAGGGTTATGGCAACTGATTTAATTCCAAAGTTTATGCTTCAGGCAAAATTATACTCAAGTAAGATTTACAATCACTCTTCTTCATTTAAGAGATACCAATAATACAAAGTCTTGGCATTAGCTTTACTTTTTAAAGCCATTCTATACATGTTATGCATTAGAGTATGTCTCTGAAAATGACAGAATCTAAGACAGACTATCAAGGTTAGTAGAGTTAAATTTCCTCCCTGAGATGGATGTCCTGGCCCAAGTATAAGAGTCACGTGAAATCCTCTGGAGAGGTAGGCAAGAGAGCTGTTATTACAGGTATTTTATCATCTAGAAAACCAAGATCCAGGAAGAGAAGTTATTGTGTTGAAATTACAGTTAACATGTTCTTGAGCCAGATGGGAGCCCAGGTCACCAGATGCAATGCTCTTCTCCTCCAGGAGACCAGCATCCCCACTCTGTGGTTAGGCAATCCCTCAACTGATTATGCCTGCACCTCTCCACGAAGGCCTTTGAGATCAAGATGTCATGGGATCACCATAGATCTTGTTGCAATTTTGTACTCTATGCTTGCTTTTTCAATTAAGTTTAAGGCTTTTTAAAAACACAACTTGAAACTCTAGTTTTCTAGATCTCTTACAGTGTACAGCTTTTCATATAACTGAGCTGTATTAAAAGCTTGTTTATTCACTTTACAGAGATCTATGTGAGAGTCACTTTAGAAAAGTCCTAACCAGCATCAAAGATGTCTAATTTTTGTACCTCAATTTAAAAATCATGTTATAAATGACTATCCCATTCCTATGGCCTAAGAAAGACAAGTATTTAAAGGGCTCTTGAAATATTCCTTTGTAACTTCTCCTGAATTTAAAGGAGAAAGAAAATATTTAAAAACCCCAAGGTTGTGTAAAGAGTAAATTCTAAGAATTTCATATCTTCTTTGCACTTGTATTCTGCTAATTTGTAAAAATTAAAATAATAAAATGAGCCCAGTCTTGTGTGCTTCCTAAAATGTTTAGAACCTGCTATTAGTTTTGAATATTTTTCATCCAGTCCCCAACTCGTATCTCTAGATGTCTGGTACATTTTTTTTTTTGCTTGCTTGTTTAGTGATATTCTGCATTCATGAATATAATGTTCCCTTAGCACTTTAGTTACTCTTTCCTTTTCACATCCTATATCACCGCCATTATTATTTGTTCAATGTCAAGGCATGATAGATTTTGTAGTCCATGAAAGTAGAACCATGCTGAATACATGCTTAATAAATGATGAATGAATGGGTGATGAACTAATAAACGAATGAATAAATGCTGATATAACCAAGTTCCTGTGTTTGGTACCTACAAAAACCCAACAGCTTTATTCTGTTTTATCATCACAAATGTCCACCTCTAGACATACACTGACTCTAAACCCTCTTGAATGGACTCTTATACAAAATTAGGTACTGGTCTCTCTTCACATTTCACATATCCACATTCCCACACATGTGTGTCACAAAAATATGGGGATCAAAGGTTGGCAGAAAGACACACCTCCCCAATATGTCAGTAGTTCAGGACACTTTATTGAGTGCCTGCAAATAACCCAAGAGGCAATGGTCAACAATATCATAAGTGTTGTGATGAGACAAGTACAAGGTACAATGAAAAAACCCAGAGGGCAGGCTGAGATTCTGGGGAGGCTGCCTGCATGGAGGAGGTGATGCTGCTGTACTGATCCCCCCTCCCTACAGTGACCTGGCCACAGAGTATGCTGGGCAGCATTGTTCCATTGCTATCATTTCACAATGGACTGGGGACATTGCATTCAATGTATTTTTCCCGATTGATTTTACCTGGGACAGTGACTTATCTTGTTGTATAAGCTACTCAGAGAAAGGAGCTTAATTGCCTTAATGTTTAGCATATAGGGTCCATCCCAGCAGCACATACAAATCCTGAAATGCTATTTGAAGAAGACAATGAGATTAATAACATTTTTATTTCTATATGGACTCTTGTTATCTCTGTAGACAGTTTGCAGCCTCTCTCACCTCTCTCTTTGCTTTTAGGCAGCCAAATTTGAACAATTATTCCAAGAGAAGACATCTTTAAAATGGCTTGAAAAGGTAATCCCATTGCCTATAAGATCTGAGCCTTAGGTAGCTTTTGGGATAAATCAACCCTGGTCTTCTCCCCATTAATACACCTATTCCTATTTCTCATAGTTCAGTGCCCATCTCTTTTGATATACTCTCTCCTATGTGTCTATACCTGGGGGAGATTTTAGGAGGTTTTGAACTTATCTCTTTTCTTAATCTTCCAAAAAAATGAGACCATCCTTTGTGTTTCAGAAGATAGCTTTGTAAAGCAGCTTCAGAAAGCTGCGGATTTGAGACTTACTGAAGGGTGGTGGATTTATGTAGTTCCATTTTACCAGCAGTACCAGACTCTGCCAAACCTGGCCTGATTTATTTGGAGGCACTGCAGTCACATGTTGCATCTTCATTTCTGGTAGTGTTAAGTAGGGCTTCTCTTCATACTGCCTTCTGCTATGCTTGGGAATGGACAGGAAGTGATGGCTTCTGGGCACCAACGATCAAGATTATTTCCTGAAAAGTGACTGAAACATGTGGAGTGTGTGTATGTGTGTGTGTGTTTGTGTGTGTGTGTGTGTGGTGTATGTGTGTGCACTCTGGGTCTGTGACCTTCAGGGACCTACTGGGACTGCCCATGGGTTCTGGAGGAATAGAAAAGAAATGCTTGGAGTTACCTGAAAAGCTTATCCAGAGGCTAATAGCAAACAATGGCAGCTTCTTCTCCTTTTGGTTTGACCAGATGTAATATTTATTGTTATGTTTATGTTTATCTGTGCTGTCTTGACTCACTAGCCTGTTTTGAAGTACTGGATAAAGATCAGTCAAGTTCCCTTCTTGAGCAGCTGATTAAGTTCACACCCAAACCACCTGCCTTATGGGATTCTCACACACCTCACACTCCAGGGCCACTGTATCCCAGGCCTCATGCCCTGGGGCCTAGTACCAGACAACTAGGGCAGCACTTATGACCCAGAAATTACTCAAATTAGCCAATCCAAAGGGAGCCTGTGAAACCGAATCACGGCCTTCTTGCCATGCACAGGCTGCCCCTGCAACCCCGACAAGCTGCTACTCTGCCTCCAGGTGGGTGCCCCTATGTGGCCCTGCCAGGTACCCTTCTCTCATTCAGAGCTGCAAGTAACAAAATGTTCTGCCTTTCATCTATCCAAGAGTCATTATGGCATGCCTTGCCATGAAAGGTATTTTGTAAAACAACAAGACACCATTTAGGAGGCCTTCATTTTCAGGAACTGAATGCATGGACTGAATTGGCTTAAACAATAAGAAAATTTTCTCTCTTCTGTAACCAGAAATCCAAAAGATGTCAGCTTCAGGTACACACTGCTCAAGGGTTACTTTCCTCTTCTCTGTAGTTCCCATGGCTCTTTACTTCTTAAATGTTGATTTTTCCTTTAGGCTGTTAACAAGATAATTGCCATTGTTTCAGGCATCCTGACCAGACATAGCAATGGCTATAGGTAAGAAGAAGAAAAGAAGATAAAACTCTTTCTGTTATCTACTTTAAAAGAGAGAGAGAGAAAAAAAACTCTTTGAGAAACTACTCCTCCCTATACCCAAAAGACTTTCCCAGGAAGATCATCAGACAAAATCCTATGGTATATTACATCCCTAATACTACACCAATCACTAAAAAGGGAAGCACCATCAGATTTGATTGAACAGAATTCTGAATGAGGCATCTCCTTGGAAGCTCATGGCAACATGGAGAAAGTTACATGCCAGAAAAAAAAAATTGTGGATCTGTTTTTTGTTTGTCTCATTTTACTTTGTTCTATTTTTCGTTAAGAGGAAAGTACAAATGGATGTTGACTAGGGAACCCAGTGTCTGCCACACCTAGGTATGCACCTTATTTATCTTTCCCTTCTAAACTTACTTTTACAAGCTCTTATTACCAGTGTTATCACCCTGAACAAGTTATTTAGACTCTTTGAACTTGTATTTCCTCATCTATAGTGTAATTTTAGGAAAAATTATCGATGCACATTTCTTATTTTTAATATATAGGCCAAAGTGTAACATGATCAATGTCTGGTATTTCTTTACTCTTTAGACAAAGTCTTATCTTTCTATGTGAGGAATCTGCTGTAGAATGTGAATATTTCTGAGAAGACGAGTAACTTACTCTACCTCTGAGGGGTGGCTGATATTAGATGCTGCTCTGTGATCAGGATTGGCAGGGCAAAGCAAAATCATGGAAGAGCCTACACATACTGGGAATTTGACATTTGAGGGTGGGACAGGGCAGCACTAAATCCTATTTATCCTCTACATGACTCCTCTTATTGCTAGCATGGTAAAATATCCCAATGCCTGTGATGAAAGATGTTAAGAGAGATAGAAGATACTGCAGGGAAATAACCAGGCATAGAAACTTAGAAACTTCTCTCCCAAACCATAAGAGTAATGCCTTACTAGTGAAAGCCACAGGGAAATGGGCGAGCTGAGGTTGCTGCGGAGGAAGAATGTTGGATCAGAAGACAAACATCAAGTTCAAGTTCAGCTTCACCAGTTCACTTGACTTTACCCTGAGCAAGTCCTGAACCTGTTTTAGCCCCCGTTCCCATTTATGAAATGACAATAAATGTGTCTGCTTCCAACCACTCAAGGGACCATGAGAATGGATGAAATGATGGAAATAAAAATGCTTTGAAAAACATTGTCATAGATGTGGATGAGTATTTGCTCTGTGTCTTTCAAGGTAGCCTGAGTCCCTACACCTACCGTCTCTCTTTACTAGTCAGATCAACCAGCAAATGTATCATTTGAAAAGAAATAGCTGGGCTGAGAATATTTTCTAATGTGAGAGTTTTGGAAAATTGACAATGCAAAATCCAATCCACTTTCCCATAAGTAACTGATGTGAGACAGTATTCAGGAAAAATTCTTGCCAAGTGGTTCTTTGCTAATAGCATATATACACAAAGATGTATAAAGATGGAGCATCACTATTAAAGATACACAGATAAGGCAAAGCCAGTTCAGTGTCTCAATGAAATAATGGCAAGACAATGAAACAAATGTGGCAGCCTCCCACAGTCTATAACACCTAAGAAACCATTTACTGCTTGGAAACTTCTCAAGCAGAGTCTTCCAGCCCTTGTTGGTGACAATTATCTTAGTTCCTTTTAAGACATCTCCTTCAGGAGGGTAATCTCAGGCTGGGGGATCATTTCCAGGATAGCTCTTGCCTATAAAACAGCTTTATTGCAGTTTTGAGTTATTAATTCTTCCCTAATTAGTTTCTGTGATCACAGATATCCTTTCATCTCCCATGATGCGATCACTATAATTTTTGTAAATAAAAAGACTAAAGACATGGACTTCAAATGCTCAGTAGTGGCACAGTTGAGGATCATATGTCTGCTGGGATGATTTCTATGTCTGTTTAAAGCCCTGTGGTTTGTGGGACTCTAGGACTGAATTATAGGGTTTACCATGCAGTTACTGCTCTGAGAATGTGTGTGTCTGTGTATGTGTGCTCATGTGCATTTGTGCGTGTGTGTGTTTGTGTGTGTACAAACACAATGGTGGCAGGAACTAGGTAAGGTTGACTCCAAAGACCTGCATCTTGTCTCTGCTCCTTAACTCGCTAGGGTAGCCGGAGATAGGCAATGTCCCTTTCTGGCTTTAGGCTTCTTGTCTGGGTAACACCAAGATCATAAAACCTGCTCTGCTTATTTCACAGGGCCTTCATCAAAATTAAATGGTACATCATAAGAAAGCACCTATAGAAGAGTTACTATCGAAGACACTCATCAGACACTGAGCAAATAGAACCCATAACCAATTCTTAGCAGCCAGCTTATACCTAACCCGTTTCATAAAGTATTTCTAGCCTTCTTCAGCTAACACATTTCTTTCTTCTCTCAGCTGCTATAATAGAACCAATAAATTTCATACAACTCAGCCCCAAATTACTTTCATATGTATTGGTTTGATGTGAGTCTTGTCTCTATGGGTGAACTTTAAGATGCTTGCATTTGGAGCCAATGCCTTACATAAGAGGTGACAGACTAGTTAAGATCAATTGTTTTGCAGTCATCAGACATTGGAACAAATCCTGGTTTGGCTGACAAATTTGCTTGATCTCTTTAAGCCTTAGTTATTTTTCTGAAAAATGTGAATAATCTCATTAATATCTAACTCAAAAAGTTGGTGTGATTGTTAAATAAGGCAAAATATCTACACCCTTTAAGATGGTTTCTGGAAAATATAATAGTAAGTACTTAACAAAGGTAGTTATGATTACTTAATAACAGTAGCCAAAAAATGTGATAGGATTATCTAGAATTACGACCTCGAGATACTCTAAGAGCTTAGGGTACATTTAGAATCAGTGAAGAAAAGTTACATTCAAATTCAACACAGGGTTTAGTCTTTCTTGTTTTTTAATAGAATTTTAATTTGTTAACTGTTATAACTTGACTAGACTTTGGGCACTTCAGGGTGTCTTTATTATTCCCAGAGAACACAATTGGTGACTTGGGCTCTTGAGTACTTTCATGTTGTTCTTGTTCTTGTAGATTTGTCAGGCTAGTACTCTTTTACCTGGAAAAGGCCACCATAGGCCTGACCTGACCTCCCTTTCTGCTCTAGATTCTGATCCGTCCTCACAGCTCCTCTGTGCAAAGCCTATGATCATCTCACATGTGACCTGGTCTGTACGTCTTGCCAGTGGATTCCAGCATCTACAAGGCTGTCTCCTACTTTGAGTGCAAGAGTTCGGCAGCACCAAAGAGTCAGAACTTTACTTTCTGTCTTTCAGGTAGACTCTTCTACCTGGGCTTTAGATTATGGCAAACTAGAATTTTTTATAGCAACATCATTAAGTACTAGGAAGAAGCTATCATATGCCCTGTGCTTAGAACTTGGTTAGAGGTACAATAAACTCCAAGTCTCCAGTTATGCCCTCCAAAAGCTATTTGGTATGTGGGATGAGTCTCATGGAAAGCTAACACAGATCAGAGCAGGAACCCTTGTCACAAGTCCTCCACTTTCTGAGACTGCCATTTTCTTTTTCTTTCTTTCTTTTTCCAGATGGACTTTCTCTCTTGTTGCCCAGGCTGGATTGCAATAGTATGATCTCAGCTCACTGAAACCTCCGTCTCCTGGTTTCAAGCGATTTTCCTGCCTCAGCCTCCCAAGTAGCTGGGATTACAGGCATGCACTACCCCACCTGTCTAATTTTTTTTTTTTTTTTTTTTTTGTATTTTTAGTAGAGACAGGATTTCATCATTCTGTCCAGGCTGGTCTCAAACTCCTGACTTCAGGTGATCCACCCACCTCGGCCTCCCAAAATGCTGGGATTTCAGGTGTGAGCCACCGTGCCTGGCTGAGACTGCCATTTTCTTCAAGATCTTGGTAAAAAAAAAAATTGAAATGTAAAGGTACATACTATGAGAAGTCTGCTGTGTGCTCTGCAAAGATGCTTGAGATAGGAAAAGGAAGGGTGATTTTCTTTGCATCGGCTATTGATGAAGATACCTGGTCTCTGCTGTTGCCATCTCCTGATTGTGGCCCTCAGCTCCCAAGACTGGCTTGATTTTCACCACAGTAGGCTACTCTTTCTCTCCTCATTTCCTAAAAATATATCACTCAAAAAATATTTATTTGATAAATACTCACTGAAGGTTATGAAGATACTGAGAGGTAGTGCTAGGGCAGGGAAGGAAAAAATTCAAGATCAATGTCAAACAACACAATTGCCTGAAATTTCCCAGCCAACACCTGGGGCCCTAGCTTGCCCTGGTGGGTGGGCCTCTCTTTTTCTCCTTTGCCTCATATCTTCCTGCTTCTTGCTTTCTCTGGTATTCTCTTCTCCTATCCCTCATAAGACAGTGAACAATTCTCAAATGCATCATACTTTTGCGGGCAGAAAAAGTTTTAGTGTCCATTGTGTTTTATTCTTTCTTTCCAGAAATTCCTGGGAAAAATTAGGAAGATGGGGTTGTTATGTATACCACCATATGACAACTATCAATTTGTTTGAAACCTAAAAATCTAATTGTCATTTTTGGTGATTTATCTAACTTCCCTTATATACAGAGGCAGTTCAGTCACTGTTTTGTTTTGTTTTGTTTTTTAATAAGTTACCTGCAGTAAGTTTACAGTAAGCAAGGAGAGGGGAGGTTGCTGTGGATGAAGATATTTGGAGGAGGCAATACAAATGTGGCTTTAACCTGAGTCCTAAGGTCTTCAGAATAAGACTGAAAAGAAAGGGGAAGAAATATGGCAATATGACAGAGTTCTAGACTTCATGTTCTAGCTCCCTTGCAATCAGGTGAGTTGTGGCCAATGGAATGAATGGGCATAATGCGGGCCATTCTTCGGTTATGCACTGATACTCTTTCCTTTCTGCCAGCTGAATCAATAGGGTGCTGAGGCCCTGGAGGAGGGAACAACAGGTGCAAGAAGCCTGGATCTCTGAAGTCTGGACTATGTGAAGCAGATTTCTTCTGCAACATATAATGGGCTTTGAAAAATATCCACATAAATTTTCTCTTGATCCAGAGAAGTGAGTAGTATGTTGGTTAACTTCTACATCTACTTTTATCTGAGTCTTCCTCTCTACTTGAAGAAGGATCTCTGTGTTTATTGAATAGAGTCCTTTCCTTATCTTTAGTACTAGCCTCAGCAGTCACCAATCTTTCCCAATTTCTATGTGACTGTTAGCTCTGTATTTCAGTAGTAGCTCAGTTGATATTAGGATAGTTTATATGAAGAGGCTAGCATTTTCTTTATTCCTTCAGATGAATATGAAGAAGTAGCAGACTTCTTTGAAAAGGGATTGGTAACTTGTTCAGTAAAGGGCCAGATGGCAAACATTTTAGGCTTTGTAGGACATACAATTTCTACCATGACTATTCCACTCTGATGTAGCAAGGAAGCAGCTACAGAGAATAGGAGGAATGAGGATAATTTTGCTCCAATAAAACTGTATTTATAAGAACAGGCAGCAGGCCAGATTTGGCTTTAAGTCATAGTTTTTGATAAATCCCATTTTAGAATATTCCTTAGGCCTTCATGATTTCCTGTACGATGTAGGGTATATATCTTCCCATCCAATAGTGAGCACCTTAATGACCATAATAATGGTATATGCATCTCTTCATATCAGAGAGTGGGGCCAGTGCCTGGAAACTAACAACATCAATGTTCCTTAATTCAAAGTGAACTGGAATCTGGTAAGCTTTAAAGAGTGGGGTAATAGCCACCCTGGGGTAAGAACAAGTCAATACATATTCAATATGAAATCTGATTTTTTAATACTTCTTTTTTTTTGCCTACCTAAATTCTACTGTTTTCACCTTTGTGACTGGATTACATTTGAATGATAGCACCAGGAAGAACGATGATGAAGAAAAATGATTAAATCATCACTCTTAAGTCCAATATCTGGACATGACAATACATATGTATATATATGCATTATATATGCATGCATAAATGTATGTGTGTATATCATTTCTATCTATAAATTTTTAAATAAATAAGATTAAATATTTACATTTGGTAGATTTTTTTACAAGAAAATATAATAATTATCTCATATCCCTATATAGACAAATAACTTCAACCTAACATTTATCTTTATTTAAATATAAAGGTGACCAAGAAATATTTTTGAATGAGCAAAAATCATATTTTGCTATAATCTCCTCTGCAATACTGCAGAATTTTTTATTTAGTAGGTAGATATTTAGTTTAAAAATTAACAAATTTCATCTGTTAAAATTATATCTATATTGATAAATGTGTTAATTCCAATGTTTTTTTCACTTATTTTTGAATACTTATTACATTAATGCATTAACATGAAATTATAAAAAGGTCAAAATATTTGCCAAAATCTAAGACTTTTTATAAGTTTTGATAAATTTGCAGATGGGCTGGAATTTGAATTAAGGCAAAACAAATGATCAGCCTGCTTTATGTTCAACCAAATTTATAAAATAAGGGATATTCATTGTTTCATAAATTTTGGAGTGGGAACTCAAGTAGAATTTGAGAAAGAAAGAAAATTGGTCATTTCCTTATGACTTGGTAGAAAACTCTGATGAAAGGAGTCTGCCAAATCAATTCACTTCATCCCACATTTATCAAGTTACTGGTTTGTAAGTCTTTTGCTTTGATTTTACCCAAATGACCTTATGTTGTGGCTGAGAAGAGTCCATGCAAGAAATCAAGTAACCCAACACAATCCATGAGGCCAATATTACCCTGATACTAAATTCAGACAAAGATATCACAAGAAGAGAGAGATCCAAGATGGCCAATTAACAACAGCTCAGGATTGTAGCTCCCAGTGAAAGCGCAGAGAGCGAGTGGAAGCCGCACTTTCAGACGAATCTTTATTGCCCACAGACCGGGAGATTCCCAGCGGAGGAGCCACACGGGTTGCCAGCACAACTTTTTTGGCCGGCGCGGCTGTTTTGCTGGTGCCCCACCACAGCGCTTCTCGGTGCGGAGTCTACAGGATGGGGTGCTCTTTGAGTCAGGCTCGGCTGGTCCCATCCCCACAAGGAGAACAGCAATTGGAAACGCTGAGGACTGAGAGTTTCACAGCAAGCACAGCCGAACTGGGAAGGTCCAGCTCTGTGGGGAAGGGGCATCTGCCAAAGGAAAACT